>SSSI01005229.1:0-18867 GCA_004796505.1 Oryzaephilus surinamensis
TTTAGTGACAGAATGTCAACCCTAAATCATGTTCATGAAGAAATTACTACTTGTTGTCATATAATGAATAATCTTTGAAATAGATGATTTTTTTCTAGTTAATTTGACCAATGTTCTTATTCAATCCAACCAGAATTCTAAAGATTTATATAATAAAAATAAGAATAGAATTGAGTTGGGAAACATCATATTTCTTTTTTTTGGTTTTGTCACTGTCACAAAAATAAATTTTGTGGATTCAAGTGGAAGACAATGTGATAAAGTATCTTATTTCTGTATGTGCGATTAAAAATGTAACAGAAATCTAACAATAAAAGATTGGTTTTTATGTTTATAACTTTATAGTTAAAAATGAGCTAAAAAGTAGGTGCTTTTACTGTTTTAATTATGTTAGGTGTTTTAAAAAATTTTATTTTACGTTTTTAATATTTTAAATAAATCAGAAGCCATAGAAATTTTTATTATTAAATGTTGTTCCTTGTTTATTCGATATCATTATTGAACTCAATAATATCTGGAATGCTAGTAGGTAGAACAGTGGAAATTGAATAGTTAATTAAGGCGCTTGCGCTTAAGATAAACATATTTATATAGCCAATAAAACGGTAAACGGTTAACACGTGGTGTCAAATGCGCACACTCGACAATATAACCAACTCACAGTCACTTTCATCCTTTGTTTTGAGTTCAGTGGATATTATTTCCACATATGCGCAAAACCAAAGCGCATGTTTTCCATTTTCAGAAATTTAACTAATCTTGCATAAACGATCAAAATACAGAAAAGTTTTTTAACTTAAAACTATTCTAGTCCGGTCTTGAGAGACCAGCACAGCCATTATCACTATATGTTATTAAAGTACTTACCTACTATAAACCAGAGACGCATAATTAAGTTGTTGTTCATTAACTAATTGATTGCACATAATAGTATACAATGGTCAATGATACATTGATATACAGAGTATAATATCTGCACAAGAAGGACACTAGAAACTATGGATTCAATTAAATATACAACTACTAAGTTATACATACGAGAAGTTTCAAAGAATAATAGACTGATAATAGAAGATAAATGAATTATGAGTTATGTTGTAAGAAAACTTAAGCCAATTTGTTCATTATTCGGTTCAATAATAATTCTTAAGGTAAATTAAACTATACAACATGTAGAAGCTTAATTTTGAAGTTTTTGAACTAATAATAATAACGTTGTAACTGTTTAGAATATAAGTATGTATAACTAAGTACTTATTATACAATGACAATATTTAATTAAACGTTGAATTTCTTCGTAAATTAAATGCAGACAATAAACTTAATGAAATCATTATAACTTATTATAGATAAACAAAGTTCTCAACTGTGGTTTACATTTCCACATGTTTGAAACAGCTGATTTTCCACTAAAGGTATACACTTTCTATATACATATACATATGAGTACAATATATATGTATATGTTGGTTATTTCTTGGAAAGTGCAAAGTTTACAACCCCTTTCTATAACCTACCAGAGGTACAACAATGAAATTTAACTAAACTTGAAACTTTCTACCCTTAAACATTATATTTTGTAATGAGTAATGTGATTTTGCAAAAAATGGCTATATAGACAGTGTGATATACATGTAAATAGTTAATTATCAAGTAAAAGGCCCAATTTGCCAAACAAAATATTATAATTAGTTAGCAAATATATAAGCGTTAGTTCTATTCATGAAATGGTGGTGTAGAAGGGCCCCATATACCCTTTTCGTCGGTTTATGTATAATTAATTTTAGTGTAAGTTAAATTACAATTTTAGTGAAGGTATGGAACAATTAAATATTTAAAGGTTCGGATATGGGGCTACTTAATATTGGATTCGAATATACCGAAACCATAAACAAAATTTCAATTGAACAATTTGTAGTAAACCAGTGCATTATTTTAATTCTATAAAGGAATTTGGGTTGAGCGGGTTCCATTTCACCAGAAAACACTTAAAATTAATTTCATACTTGTTTTCTGAAAAAAATAATTCACATTTTGTTTATCACATACTCAAAAAGAGTAAAAATTGCTAAGCAATTAAATTCTATAAACGATTTTATATTCAGCGGATTCCATTTTACTAGAAAACATTATTTAGTTAGTGAACTATCGTAATTTTAGTATTAAACTCATTTTTCTGTAAAAAATATGTTTCATTTGGTTTATGAACAAATATATTTTAAAAAAGATCTTTTATTATTTTTGAACAAACCACTTTTCTAGTTAACACGATGTAAAAGTCAATATAAAATATACTATATGCTAGGTAAAATCCATCATAACATTTTAGTGAAGTTGTTTTTAACTTGAAAAATTTTCAAGTGTCTATTTTGAAATAATTACGTTAAGTATTGATATTGGATTTTAATATTTATATGTACAGTATGTAACTATGATTATAAATAAAAATTCAATTGAGCAATTTGTACTAATAGACTCTGTCTGCATACAAAAGTTTAAGTGCACCATCCATTTCTTTATTATGTTTTGTTTTGTTTGTATTTTTGTATTGACAAATTCGATTGGACTTATTCAAACATATTAAGTTATTTATACTTAATACATAAATAATGTATTATAAGTTATATTATATAAGGAAAGCAATTTTCCATGACATGTTGTACTCAACGTTTCGTAAAAATTTTTTAATGCATTATGTATAAAGTTATAAAATATTTTCCTTGTAAATTCCACCCATTAAATGACAAAAGTGTAAAGTTCCAAACTGTGTATAATTCATTAATTAAAATGTTGTATAAAGTAACGAAGCAAAAAATATATATCATTAAAATTTCGTTTTCTCCTGAAAAACTTTTTAATGTTTTTGTCCATCTTCTCTCTTTTCATAAACATTATATGTAATGTAATTTAAATGTACCAACTTTTATTTTAAAAACTTATGTAACACATTTGCTAAATTCACCACTCTTGTCGAAGAGTGTTTTATATACAAATATCCGTACATTTTGTTGGTTTTTCTGGTGACAAAGGAGCATGTTTACTTGTTTCAGCTCAAAACTTACTCCATGAATATATGAAGTAGGTAACTTTTTACTGTAAACATTTTAAAATGTGGAAATAACGTCACATGTACGAGTATATAAAGTATAAAGCTTGTTTGCAAAAAATATATATGTTTCAATTTATTTATAAAAAGTTTACATGAAGAAATGTTTCAAAAATAATTGATTGGACAATATATTTGACATATTCATCAGAAAATTTTAGTTGAATGATTTTCAAGTTGAAAAACTTTTAAGTGCTATTGAATCAAATTAAATTCTATAAACGAATTTGGATTCAGCGGATCCCATTTTACTACAGAAAACATCATTTTGTTAGTAAAATATGGTAATTTTAATTTCATACAGACTTTTCTACAAAAACATACATTTCATTTTATTTGTGAATACATATTTGAAGAAATGTCTTATTATCTTTCTCGTTAAAACAATATAAAAATCTTGTTTGGATAACATATGTTAAATAAAATTCTTTCAAAAAATAAATCAACTTGAGGCAATTTATAATATTTGCAAATATGTATTTACATTTTTGTGTTTCATTTTCATGTCTTATTAAGTAAACGAAAAAGAAAATCGTTTCTTCATCTAGTTGAACAAATAGACTTTAATATAATATTAAATACATTAAAAAATATCTTATACAAAAAGTCAGAAAAAAGTCAATAAATTTTCATATAAAAGAGATGTGCAAACATTTTGTTGGGTGAGTAACTGTCCAACAAATCGAGCTCGATAATAATGATGGGTGCCAAACTAAACATCCTAAAATTGTAGAACACATAATATGATTGAATTGAAGTGATTGAAGCGTGTATAATGATGATCGAGTACTCGTGTTCTTGTAAAACTCTCAACAGCAAACATTCAACGAAAATTCTACGTATTCGTATAAGACAGGAGGGTTTGTTAGTGTATAACTGAAATCTTCAACTATAGTATTAGCACGTTTCTGTTCGACGATGATGGAAAATAGCATCAGTATAACACGAATACATTTTCCACTCGAATTGATATCACCTTTATTCTTTTTATCGAAATATACAAGTATATAAAGGGTGTGTCTCTGCGAATTGGCGAGAATGTCTTCTTTCAACAACAATCTCAACATATATACATCCTCAAGTAGCTTGGAATAATTCCATAAGAAGTTACACCAAATCGGTTTATATGCCCTTTTTTTCACAACAGTTCAATAGGTTTTCGCGCTCTAACTTATTTCTATAAATATACACTGTTATTGTTGTTCACAAACGTGAGAAGGAAATGTAATGCACTAGTTTAAAAAAAAACGGGAAAATAGCTAATCATGGACTTTACAAGAGCTTACAACTTGGAGAATTTTTTAATGTTAACATTTTCATTCAATGTGAAGGGAATTTAAACATTTTCTCTATATATTAAGTACGAAACTATGGGCTAAAACATCCCATTCTTTGCAACTTGTTAGAACAACATATGGCGCGCACCCTTTGTGTTTGTGTTGGGATTTGAAACCACCTCATTTCCACTAGAAATACATTTTCCTGATACAACAGCAACAATATACACTCATATACTAGATGTATATAAAATGGGAGAGAATGAGACATTTCGCGCATGCATATTATTATGCAAACTTTTTAGACAAAACCAAAAACAAAAAAATATAAAAAAGATGTATATAAGTATCGTAAAATGTGTACGTCTAAAATATTGGTCGTAAACACGTGTCTTTTGTTATATAAAAATTTCAACATTGGGTTAAATTGTTGTCACACCAATGACATGCATATATGGAGAGAAAAATATTCTGAAAATGAAAAGGAAGAACTGGCAGATAGCTGGTGTGGCACAAAAGAGTTTTTAATGTTTATAGTTAGACAAGAAATGTGAAACGAAACGAAATGTGAATAAAAATCGCAAAACTAGGTTAATATTTATACACAATACAACATGCTTTTACTATTTTAATACAAAACCAGGGGTTATTTTTCTCATATATTGAAACACCAATCATTTTACTATAAGTTTATTGCCATTTTACTGATATACCTATATGTATGCTTTTATAATACACAAATGTCTGATAAAAAATCAGTGTGTGTTTTTATTCTGAATAAAAAGTATCATTTTATCGCAGTTTAATGTTCAATGTTTACATTTATCTGAAATTTATATTTAGAATGATTTTTTGATGTATTTTTAATAAAAATTATCATTTTTTAAAGTTTATAAAACACTTTATAATCCAAAAAAAATGAAAAACAATGGTTGAAATATAGCTTTTCATCACAATCGTGTATTGTTTATTAAATACATAGTGGTTGCTAAGGGATACAATAAAGTATCGATGATATAATGTGGTTATTATTGCACATGTTATTGATCATGCGTATAATTACTATTATGTTATATTATTATTATTATAATGAGATTATAATCCAAAATTGAACCTACTTATACATGATTCTTTTTTCATAAACTATAAATAAACAATTTTGACCTTTACGTAAACAAAACAATACTATTAGGTAATATTAGCATGAATTTAAATTTTATAAGCATCAAATATTCGTATAAACTGAATTTTTCGTTGGTCATATTCATATTGATTCAACTAGTTTTTTTGTTAAATACACAAAAAAAATTCTTTGGCACTTCTACAAATTTTTGAAGTACAATAAACACATTATTACCGTAAATTTAACTTTATGTGTATAAGTAATTCATACGTTTTTTGACCTTTAATAAATAAATAAAAGATGACAGTTAGGTAATAATTTATAAACATAAACAACAGGCCTTAAAGTTCAATTCACTATGAATTTATTTGAATTTTTTATGAAAAATATTAGACGTTATGTGACACGTTGTAAACAACTTTATCATAAAATATATAGTCAATTTTTTAGTGATATTTTTTCAACAAAACTAAGTTTACTGAATGCTAACACTTGTAGTAAATTAAAATCGTTTTTTATCCATTTCTTGTACTACTAGTATTAGTATAGAGGAAATTTTCATGTGTATACCTAATGCACTTGAATTCAAGTAGTGCGTACACATTTACAAGGAAAAAGTAAACTAAGAATACTTAATATTGTCGAAATTCCTTGATCAATAGGAAGCCTTTAAAGTGGCAATTCTCTATACATATATATGCATATATAAAAAAATTCTTCTCAAAGGGGGTCACCACTTAAAATACGAGCAGCACAATGGACCTATTCAAATTTTTAAGCAAAATACATAAAAATTCGTTTCGCATTGTACAAGCTAGCTATATAATATATATAACCTTTGTTATAAATCGATTCAGGCTTGTACCTATTGTATGCATGTTTACTTTATTGATCGAAAATTTTGATGGCTAGTTTTATTGATATTTTTTAATGTTTAGAAAATAATAATATAGAACATAAATTATTATTTGGTTTACTGAAACGGATTCAGCATTTCATTTTTTCCTATTCATTTTTTTAATGAAATATTATTCGATTGATTTTTATATGTTGACTAAATCATTACAATAATTACAAGTTAACACTGCTCCAACAATCGATCCAATAAATAAGAAAATTAATATTTAATATGTTTCATCGAATAAAACATTTATGTTACGTGAAATTACAAATCAATTAATAGTTATTTACATTTGTGTTCGAAAACTTACATTTACAGCTCGTTAGCGGAGTGCTTCAATTTTATTTCACGCAATAAAATAGTTTACGCACAAGATTTGTACGTTACACTATTGCAACACAAGAGGGCACTGGTCTGTGCCATCATAATTTTACCGCACGTGTGTTGTAAAACTGAGAAACATTCGTAAATTAATTGTTTCAGTAGATGTCACTATTTTGTTAAATGACAGTTTACTAAACAGGAGGCTAAAAAAGTTTTTAAAAATTTGATTACATTCAAAAGAAATTAGAAAAGCAATAAAATAAATAGGTCCAATTAGCTATATGTATTGTTTAATAAAGCTACTAGTTTAGTAGTAAACTATTTACTAATAGTATTAAATGAAATCCGTTAAAAGACAATTTAGTTGAACATGTTTGAACTTGAAAGTAAATTGTATTTTCACCTCAGGCATTTATCAAACTACCCTTCAATATATATATATATGTGTATATTATTGCTGTTTTCCTGTTAAATGACCTATGGAGTAAAACTACGTGCATTTAGATAAAAGTTATATTGTAGATGTTTATATTAGTTTAGTGCCTCTTTGTTGATAAATGCTTAATCAAATGAATTTACGTATAATATAAAGCACCCAGACAATGTTAATGATGATGCACTAATACCAAACATTCATTTGTAAAATTCTAGACAAAGTTTTACATATATTGATTAAAATAGTTTAGTAAAGTGGAAACGTGGAAATTGTTTAGTCAATTGCACGAGCGAAAATTTTCCAAATTAAATTTCTATGTAAATATTACATGAAACGATATTTTAATCGATTTCCTTCGGTCATCTTTCAAGTTTTATAACAATATTTAAATGATGGGTAAAATTTCGTTCAACAGATGTTGTTTTTTTGGGGTGGTTATTTTAAGTCAATTTTCCTTGGGGTTTTGTCTTTTGAATAAATGTTATTTTAGAACTATGGAAATTTCATCACCTGCCGTAGAGAAACTTTTATTCTATACCCGGAAATACATATTTTTATTAGTTTTGATTTTTTGTGGTAAGTTTTCCACAAATTTAAAAATAAAATGATGTGCTCATTAAATTAGAAGATTTCTTAATTAAAAAATTACGAACAAAGAAACATGTACATAATAATTACGATAGTCTTAAAAACTTTTTAATAAATCTTTAAATTGAACAATAAGTTTGAAATTAATTAATAACTATTCAACTACATTTTACAACAGTCTCTTTTCTTTATTATTAAGTATTATATTGTTTCTTGTGCTATACTATATTGAAATTGTCTAAAGACTTGAAAATCTTGTATAAAAGTTTATTTCAAGATTACATCTTTTTCAACACAAATTCTTTATGCTGCAAATGACAGATGAGATCTGTTTTGATGGGGGTTAACAATTTGTTTCCTTTCAACTATATACTTGTATAAGTTGTATATATATGTGACCGAATTAAAGTTATCCATTTGGAAAAAGACATGTTATATCTTTGTGTATACATCATATTTATTTTTTTTTAATAACAAAAAGACCGAACCTATCACATAAATATCAAATTTGAATAATGCACTTTAAAAATTTATATTGGAATTATCTTCCATAAATTGGACCACAGATATTTATTTTTTTTTAATACTAAAATTGGAATTTCCATAATGCGTTTTAGCATAAAGTTCGTTGATCGTTAGCGGGAAGCGAATTCCAATAATATTGACATTGTTATGCATTCAGGCCCTTGTATATAACATTTATTATCAAATTTGTTATCTCCAGCCTCCCGTTTCTGTTCTATAAAGTAATTTTAATATTATTCAATTACAAATAATTTTCATTCTTTTCTATAATATGCATACTCGTATATAGGAAATTTTTGAATATAATAAGGCTATTTTGTTCAAATAAAGCCATGAAATATTATACAAAAATAGTTGTTCATAGAAAATTTTATACGATGTGTTCGAAAACAACGTGCAAATATTTTGGAGAATGAGTCCATTTTGAGAAATATGTAACTTAAAAAGTACTCCTAATAAATAATGCTTCTTATACTTAAATCTATATATTTTAAAATCTTATTTGAGAGTAATAGTTAATAATTAAACATTTTACACATTTCACAACTCATTTTAGTTGAAAAATGCCAAATTTTGTATAATATAGGTACATACCTAGTTAAAGAAAGAACAAAGTTTCTTACTATGTATGTTACTTCCTAGTAGGTACTTACTATAAGATATGTATTAGTTCTTATTAGTTTAGACTTAGAGCAAAATTTTTATCGCTTTGAGTAAAATTTGCATTGTTTTAACTAAAATTCTAAAATTTGTATTTTTTGAGTAAACTTTGCACCATTTTGAGTAAGATTTTTAACTTTTTTAGTTAAATTTTAATAGTTTTGACAAAATTTCTATGATTTGTAATTGTATCTTTTTGAGTAAAATATATATGTGTCGTTTTCAGTAAACTTTACATCTTTTGACTGAATTTCTAAAATATGTACTCCTATATGTTTTTGAGTTAAATTTGTTTAATTTTAAATAAAATTTCCATCGTTTTGAGTAAATTTTGTATAGTTTTGAGTAAAATTTGAACAATTTTGACTAAAAGTTTTATCAAATCGTCTATCCCCAAATTATTTCATAAATTATAAATCACCTACTGGGACACATTTATTCTGTATCACTCTATATATAAAATTAACGTATAATTTTCACTTTTTCCAGTGCAAATGAAAATTTTAAAAATAACGACTCCATAAATCATGCACCGTTGTTTATTTCTTTTTGGGGGCTGGTTAAAGAATAAATGATCCCAGTGTCATCTGGTTAGTCACTTAATAAATTATATTCCAGAGAGTAAATTCTCGTGTTGCCAGATTCTATTTTCGCATTACAAAGAATGTAACATTATAGCAGCCCCTGTAAACTCTCACTCTTGCTGTTATTTAAAATTACAATCTCAGTATATACACCTATACCTATATATTTTTTCACGTTAAACATAAAAACATGAAAATTATTATAATTAGTTACGTCGTTGGAGAGCTTTTTTGTTTTTTTTATATACAAATATACAAAGAAAACAACACTTTCTTTGCCCCGGAGTTAATTTACCAGAACAAAAGCCCCAAAAGTACTCGTATATATTGTATAATTGAAATGATCTGGTGAAGACATTTATTACAAAATTGAATAAAATCCTAACAAAGTAGATTGTCGGCTAAATATAGCCAATATTATTATACGTATATATAGGTCATGTCTGATGGTACAGGGTGGCTTTTTTTTATTAATTCGTATGTTCGTTTATGTTGATTTAAAGGCACTTCGTCCTTTTCTATTTCTGTATATAAATAGAAATAATTCTCGAAGTTTAATAATCATCAATGGGCACTTTAGCGCACAAGACCAAGTTCGTAATATACTATTTCAAGGAAACGATGTGAAAATGCTGCCAGGATTATTAACAGACATATGTCTAAAGTATATTTAAGTACAATTTGTGTATGTTTTCCATTTAACAGACTGTTATTGTTGTACAATATATTGTCCGATCGTGTATTATTAATACTATTAAATGAATGTACACAAACATATCTATATACGTATATAATACATATCAGAAATGGAATTTGTTATAATCCAAACTGTCAGCACACATTTATCGAAGGGAATTTGTATTATAAATTATTGATTTTAAATAAACCGGCAAGTTTGACATTTTTAATCAATTTCCAATTAACAGCTATTTATACGAAAAAACCGTTTACAGTTTTAATCAAGTAATTAATATATATTTCACTGAATTAATTTAAATTTCATTTTTTTTTTAGATTTCAAACTGTAAAACTTTGAAATTCTCTTTACTCTTAAAACGTCTTATCTTACATATAAAGTTTTAGATATATCTTTCTATTTTTCTCGTGACGAAATCCCGTTTCACAGAAATTGAATGCCTTTGTTTGCATTTATAGGATCTAATAAAGATGCTTCTGAAAATTAGTTTTTTCATTGAAAGTTTTTTTTATTCACTTAAAGTGCATCATAAAAAAGTTAATATACTTTTTGAAGAATCAATCAGTGAGCCTTAAGGCTTAAGCTTCTTTTACTGTTTTTTTTTTAAATTTTCGATAAGTCAAAATTTATTATATTTTTTTTTGTTGATATAATTATTACTCCACTTTATTCAATACGGTGTTTACGCTGATATTTTTTTTAAATCTGCAAATTAAATAGTAAACAATTGTCATCAAATGATAAACTGTACAATTTCCATTAACATTTAAGTGTTAACGTTTGTTTTTGTTCGAAAAATGACTATTAATGCAATTACTAGTGTGTTTAGATCGGTTTTTCGTACAAAATGTGTGTATTTGTTTGTGGTTATTATTCAGTCACAATAAAGACTAATTGGACATTTTTTTAATGATGTGATTTGAAAAGGTAAATAATCGTATTGTTTTTCCGATATTTTTATTTTAAATCATTTCACCACATATTAAATGTATTACACACACATGGAAACTGAATTCCATAAACTTGCTTTCATATAGACAATGAAATATGTATATGTAATCGACTAAAACTAAATTCTATATGAAATAAATTTCTGCACTAACAAACGCTTTGATATTCAAGGAATACATACGTAATACATACGTACATATAATTATTATTATTTTGCTAACAAAGCATACCTGATAATTTCAATGCTATAGTATTGTTATTAGCGAATTAACGATGTTTAATATTTTTGGCGAAATTTCTATTTATGGTGTACATTTTGTTAATAATTATCAACTTTGTACTATATAAATACTAATAACAATGTATAATTAGTTAATGCAAAATTAATCAACGAAAATAATTACTATTATTATTATTATTGAAAATAAATTACCGTTTCATTTAACGTCATTTATAACTGTAATACCTTTGGAAAAAAATGAAATATATAAACTCGATCTAAATAGAAAATTAAAGTTTATGACTAAATTTGAAAGAAACGTTATATGTATCGTCACAAATCACACAATTCAGTTGAACTTTTGCCAATTTTATTGTGAGTTATAAAGAAAGTCGCTCTCAGAGAAAATTTTTCCTATATATGAAAATGTTATACATTGTTGCAACACTTTTTTAACATAAAAAACACGAGTGTAATTGCTGCATCATATAATTCTTTATAGTTTTTCTTAAACTCTTTTCTATAGACGTGATGTACTTTATTTCGAATTAAAGCTTATGGGAAAAAAACATCAAAGACATTGTATTGCAGCAAAAGAACTTAATTGGTATACGAGGGAAATGTGTGGGAAAAAAGTTGGATGATTAAGTTGGAATTAGAGTTTCCGTTTCTTGTTACACCAAAAAAATGTAAAGAGAATATTGCATTATTTATTTAAAATGCATCTACTTAGCGCACACGACGAATGCAAAATATTTAAGAAGGAAATAAAAGTTTTTTGTTCAAAATAATTTTTAAATTCCCACAATTGTCAACAACTAAACATTTCTACCAACATTTGAATTAAATTTCAGCATTATGAATATGTACATTATTTATAACACAGGTAGGTACAGCTTTAAGTAAATAGAAGAGAAAATTAATTTAAACAATTTTCATTGCCAAATTGAAAAATCCAAACAAGTGCCAAAAGTTTAATTAAACTTAGTTTTAAAATAAAATAGATAAGTGTTTTTACAATAAAAGTTCAAATTAAAAATGAATACTCAAAGTTTTTGTGATTATATGCGACATCTCCGAATTAGAAAAAAAAAACAACATAATATAACGGTATAACCTCAAAGTTTAATGCCTTCATCACATGTTTTTATTGACGGCTATGTTGTTTGTTTATTAAATATATGAGTGGTTGCTATGAAGTATAATTGTATCGATGAGATAATATGAATATTATAGCACAAGTTATTGCGATTATGCCAATATGCGTATAATAAGCGTTAGTTAGTTTATTAGTATAATTAACGTTAGTTTACTATGTGTATACGAAATGTAGATAGGACTCACAAAGTAGCACAAATATTTTTCATTAATTTTGAAATTATTTTGGAATTGTTTGATATCCAAACAAAACCCAAAATTTAATTAAAACTAATTTGATAATAAAATATAGTAGTGTTTTTTTATGATAAATGTTCAAATACAAAATGTGCACTTAAAAGGAAATTGACATTGCTTTTTGTTCGAAAATAAAATAATAATAAGTCAGATATATTAGGTTAAGAATGAGAAAAAAATTATGCTTTTCTATATTGTATTTTTCCATGTCTGTCGCTCAAAGGTTTATTTTTACAGAGCATGCAGTCGTAAAAGTTTTATATTTCCAGTAAATCCTACTTATTTGAAAAAGCCACCCTCATATTATATACCACCCTCATGTGTAAGTTGTGGCCAACATTTTGTTGAATATTACACACACGTCACGTGTGTTGGATTTATTACTGAAAAGCCCTTATATAATATTAATATAAGTTTTACAGACTAATTTTAAACTTTTATCTCTCGCAACATAATATTAAATTATTTGCAATTTGTTATTTGATGAATTTAATTGATTTGTTTGAAATTTATTGCGAACGTATGTGGAAATTGCACATGTAAAAGTAAACAATTGTTCAATTTATCTTTTATATTATTTCATTAATTTATTATTCATAAACTATAAACATATTATTTTTGTTTACTTGCGCGCTTTAATTTTGTTGACCCACTTTGATTATTAATATATATTTCATTATTTTTATTAATAAATAATAGGAGTAATAAACACATATTTGTACGTATATGTGTAATAATAAAATTAAGTTATCCACGTTTGTTCAAATTTAATTACCTACTGATTTTGATTGAATATATATCTAATAGGTATAGGTATATAATACAAATTTTATTTATACAGCATAATTAAAATGCACAGAGGTGTTTGAATGAAAAACATTTTGCAGACAAAATGAAATTTTCCAAAAATGAGTTTATTTTAAAGAAAACTTTTTAATTCAGCCCCTTGTTTTGATTAAATTTTAAGGTAAACTTTTCACGAGAAAAAAATATATATGTATACTTATATATATACACAACATTTTCTCAGTTGAAAAGTTAATGCTTCACTGAAAATTTTGGTCTAACATTATGCTGAGTTTTAATTATAAAACATTGAATGGCAAATGAACATATAAAATATGATGTTATAAAATTTTACCCTCTAAAACTGTATGAATATTTTGCCCATGCACTTAAAATGGGTGGTTTATATAATATACTACATACTATATTATACAAGTTTGTCTAAGCATTGTTATAATAATTTCATAAAGTTGTATATTCTAAAATATTTTACAAACTGTGTATTTTAGAAATGTCTCATATTATACATAAATTGTTTTATAAAATTAATCATAAGTATAATAATAATAGACAATAAAAGCGAAATTTTCAGATGGAATTTATTTTATAATACTCCAAAATATGTTATCTTTTAATAATGATAATTATTTTGAAAATCATCTCATCTTGAGTTCTAACCTCAAAGTATAACATTTCATCACATGCTTTTTTTGGCTGCCATGTTCTTTGTTGTAATCACGTGTTGTTTATGTTTATTAAATATGAACTGGTTGCTATGTGATATAATATGGTATCGATGGTATAATATCCATGTTATTGCACAGGTTATTAGACACACGTTAATAATGACAAAAAGTAGTTAGTTACAGTAAAAACTTACGTGTGAAGTAAAAAATTTAATAAATATCACCGAAAATTAGTATTTTATAGACACAAATTGATACAGTAAAGCACAAAGTAATGTTTATTAATTGAATTATTGCACAAACTGAATACAATATTACACAAATTGTTTATAACATTAATCATATTATAATAAAAGCGAAATTTTCACATAGAATTAATTTGATATTGTAATACAATTTTTTTTTGATGGGTGTTTCATCCCTAATAATAGTTTTAGAAATCTGATGAGGGTGTTTAACATAATTTTGATGAATTTTCTATCTAGACGAATATTATAATACATGTATATATGCGAGAAAGAAAATAATGTGGCTTAAAAGCGCGCCGCTTCTATTATTATTATACAATTTGAATATAATCTTAAACCAAAATTAGAATTTAATTAAATTGTTTTGTAAAGAGAATAATGTAACTTGATTAAAATTAATTTCCTGGAAGACAATATAATTTATAAACACATATATACATATATGGACTTGTGCGGGCCCCACAACTAATATTGTTATAATTAACATCTTTACGTCTGGGATAATTTCAGGTCCAGGCCTTATTAGATTAACCTTGTTGGATCATTCACATACATGTTACTAAATATATGACATATATGTAGGTATGTGCTATTCATGTGAATGAAAATAAACGATTTTCCACTTGGTTAATTTAACAATACGATAATTTACATTAATATATGATCAAATATTTTCATTTTGAAAATTTGTTTTCAAGATATTCCATTTCCTGTGTTACAGTTTTACTTCAATATCAACATTATGCATTTCAATTGCATCAAGATGCGGGCGCGGCTACGCTTTTACGATAATAATTCTGGCATTTTATTTTATAGAACAAAATTGAAAATTGAAATATATAAAATGTAATCAAAATGTTTTACTGTAAGGCAATGAGTTTTCATACTTTTGTGTTTGCATTATTTTTGAAAACAAAAACAAAATGTACAAAAAAAATCTTTTTTAACATATGTTTTGGGCTGCCAGCATGCTTGTTTGTTACCATTACCATTACGTGTTGTTTATTAAATATAAAGTGGTTGCTATGAGATATAATTGAATTATGGACAAGATAATATGCATATTATTGCACAGGTTAGGTTACCGATTATGCGTGTTTGAATTTTGTTTAATTTGAGTATAAGAAAATAAGGAAAAATTAAGTTTTTTCGAATTACGAAATGCCCTGGTTTGTGTAACTAGTAAATTTTTGCGGAACAAGCGAAGCGAGATCCGTACTATATATGACATAAGATGTACTTATAACCGGTTACATAAACACGTATGAAAAATTTAATTTTTAAAAAACCATGTACAACTGTTTTTATGTTTTACTTTGAAAATTTTGTTTATGAAATATGAATCTCATTTTTTTTTTAATACCAAATCAATACTTCAATAGTATATTTTAACGAGTTTCTAATTAATTTTAACTTATCTTGTTAATTACTATTATTGCCCACAAAAAATATGATTAGTTATCAAATAATTACTTAATAACTTTTGCAGACTACAATAACTTTTACAGACTACAATATAACCTGATATAACTATAATATTACAGAAGTTTTAGTGTTTTTGACAGTTTTAACACTTTAACATTATCTTTGACATGAATACGATTTTATTCATTGTTGTGTGAAAGAAGTATGTAAAATATTTCCAAGATTAATATTCCTAATGATTATGACTTGCCTTGAACAAGTTAAAAATTAAAATTTTCATTCCGAACGACTGAGAATATAAAAAGAACACTGTTAATGTATGTACATGCGATTCCATAATTGTATTTATATGAATATGCATGTAAAAACAATTTTTTTTCTGAAAAAATAGAGAAATTTGAATAAAAATGGGAATTATAAGAGCTTATAATAATTATTATTCATAAAACGTATTTTTACCAAACACTTTTCGCAAACTGTGTAAATAAGATGGCGAATTTAATTTAATAAATGCATTTCCTTTTAATTTTAAAACCAACTTAAATGTTATATCATTCGCACTAATCTTCTGTATGTGTGATTTCATTAACAAATTGAATTTCTTTTTGCAGGTTTGTAAACGGACGACATCATATAGAAAAGTCAAGTAAACAGGATGATTTTAAGGGCAACAACAGCACACATAAACAGAACAGAAAAGAAAGAAATATGTCAACACACTTGAAGAAACATTCACAAAATAAAATAAATCGTAACGAAATATAAAATCCCTTTTAAAAGGATATTAATTTAAAATTCTATTCTAATGAATAAAACATACTACTATAGAAAACCACAACCGAGAAGCAGCAGCGAGCAGCATCAGGGCGAAGATTTTCAGTATTTGAAAATTTAAATTTGTAATGTTGAATAGGAAACCCGATTAAATGTTTTTCCACCTTCTACATATATAATTAGTGTGAAAATCTGAAAAGATAATACCTATATATTTTGAAAGGAAACGAGAGGAATGGTAGTGGACCATCATCATCATCATCTGATGGACAATTACAAATTCACGTAAATCCACACTTAATAAAATCCCTAATCTGTTTAAATTATATATGGCGGCCAATATAACTCAATATTTTACAACAAATGATACAAATACAACAACACCATTCGATAACAATACATTAAATCATATTTACAACGACGATTCTGGTTATAGTCAAGCCGATATAATAATTATAACAATAATATTGGTGATAATTATTGTTGGTACAATAATTGGTAATATATTGGTCTGTGTGGCTGTTTGTCTTGTAAGAAAACTACGCCGACCTTGTAATTATTTATTGGTCAGTTTGGCTGTTAGTGATTTGTGTGTGGCAATATTAGTGATGCCAATGGCGATGGCCATTGAAATAAATAAAGGTAAATGGATATTTGGTGAGATTGTGTGCAATTTGTGGGTTAGTTTTGATGTACTCAGTTGTACAGCATCGATATTGAATTTATGTATGATTAGTGTTGATCGGTATTATGCAATTACGAAACCACTTGAATATGGCGTTAAACGGACACCAAAACGCATGATTTTGTGTGTTATTTTAGTGTGGTGTGCAGCCGCTTGTATATCTTTGCCACCATTATTAATAATTGGTAATGAACATTCTGAAGAAGACGAAGATGGACATATTCGTTTCGAGGTGTGTTTAGTGTCGCAAGACTTTGGTTACCAATTGTATGCAACATTGTGCAGCTTTTATATACCATTGACTGTGATGATAATTGTTTATTATAAAATATTTAGAGCGGCTAGACGAATAGTTATGGAAGAGAAACGGGCACAAAGCCATTTAGAGTCGCATTGTTATTTGGAAATTAGTGTTAAGAATGGTGGTGGACCGCCAGAGAATAAGATCTCTAGTCAAACACCGTCACCAGCTAATCCGGGTAGAGTTAATCATCGTTCCAGTTCAGCTAGTACCAATACAATGGTAAGTTTTATTTTCATTTTATTGTACAGGATGTTACTAGACATTTGAAGCTTCTTATAGGATGATTTCTGGTTTAATTTTAAGAAAAAACTCTATTCGAACGTTTTTCCGAAAAGTATTTGTTTTTGAGATAAGTGTTAAATATTTTTTAAAAATTACACGTTAGAAATGAAAATTTAAAAAATACGAGTTATTCCTGTATTGAGAGATAGAGACGAATACCCACGCTGCGCAGAAGCCAACGCGCACAGCGTCGTCACTATTAAAGAACAGTTTACACCCGAAAAGATCTACATACTCACGGCACGTTTTCAGTTTTGTTCATTTTTCTCGGAAACGATGCATTTAAACAAAAAATTTTAAGATGCATAAAAGATCCTTTTTAAATTTTCTATTAAATGAACCTATTTAACAATTATCTAAATGGGGCAAAATTAAAATTTGATACACTTTATCTCAAAAAAAAACATTTATGACAAGCATTCTTAAAATTACGTCAGTATGAATTACTCTACATATAGAAAATTTTAACGTTATTCTGAAATCTGAACCATCTTATATCTATTATAATAGTCGAATTGTTTTTGTACTTATTAAAAAATGTTAAACAAAGTTTGTTTTTCGTGGAAATCCCGATGGAGTATAGTGGATTTAGAAAGTTTTAGAGCATGAAAAAGATTTACTTGAGAGTTGGAAACCTTAAAAAAACTATTCGTACACATAAATAGTTTATTGAAACCATTTTATAACTTTTGTCTGGAACAAGTTTATCACATAAACGGGTGTAGGTAAATAAAAGGAAGAAATGATCACAGACAATTTTTTTAAAGATTTTTAATAGTCGTTAAATCTGATTTATTATTTTTTAGCACAAAAGAATTAAATTTACCAAAACATGTAAAATAAACTCGTTTAACTATATCTATACTCTATTCAGATAGGGAAGAAAAATC
>SSSI01005231.1:0-17211 GCA_004796505.1 Oryzaephilus surinamensis
TCAATTACTTCAATTTAAGATTTCAGATTTGTTTAGTTTGTTTAATTTGTTCCAAATTTAGGTTATGCCTATTTGACACTAACACATGATGTGGCAATCTCGTAATACGTCAGAAAGTCACGTGGGGCTTTTCTTATCGTAAAAATCCTATACATATAAAATTTCGAAATATTTTTACAAAATATTTGCAAAATTGTACAAAATATGCATTGTACAAAACATACAACTCTATACACATGCATATTTTGTACAAACTCTATACATACATATATGTATATGTATATTTGTGCATTACAGTTTTAGGAGAATTACTTCAAAAAACGTATACCTACCTATATCGGAGTGCGAAAAGCCGCGAAAAATGTTTATTATTCACTTCCATGAATTATTTTATCAATTTTTCATTTTTAACGGTTGGTAAAATGAAAAATGTTCAACAAAGTCCTAATCGGCGCCTCATACTTTATTTTTATATTTTTAAAATTTTCTAGACAGAAGTATTGTTTTCATTTCATAGTTATTATTTATAAATTTATTCCCTTTCAATGAAGTTACAGGTATAATATATATTTATATGTATAAAAACAAAATATTACATTTTGCTTTATTAATGTTTGATGTACATAAAATATAGACATGTATTATGTTGTTATATTTTAATAAATTTCTTATAAATGGAACTTTTCATTTTCTTAAAACCCCCGAAAAAAAGTTATAAACAAAGAATATTAAATGTAAACAGGGTTGGAAAATTTTAGATAATAATATACCTACTCATAACTTTGTTATTTAATAATTCAAGCTTTTATTGAACATTTCCGATAGGTAAATGAAAAATCGAGACTGTAGATTTTTATGTGTACACATATGTACGAGTATATGTACATATCATTCGATTGAAACAAATATCATTACTTATGCCCCGAAATGATTTTAATGTTTTTTGTCCGTGTTGAAAAAAGCTTTCTAAAAACATATACTGTATATAACAATATTCAAAAGCATAATTTCCCTAGAGAAATCAGTATACAAACGATATTCCGTGGTACATTTGTGGAAACATTTAAACAAGACTTTTGAGTATTGTAATGTTGCATATATGGCGGTTGTGAGATTCTTTCAAATTAAATAGAACTTTTTATTTTAATTTAATTTACCGCCGAGAAGAATAAGCTCAGGTAATAATAAACGTGAAATGTATACCAGGGAAATACTAATGTGCATAAGAAGTTATTTAATAATGGCACATTTCTCGGTTGTCCATAAATATTGTGTGGAAATTATAAAGAAAAGGATGGGAAAGTGTAAAAAGGGACAAGTGAATGAATTATTATGGAGCAGCGAGAATAATTTCATGGCACGTGATTTTGATAAACGATTTATATATTAAACTACGGCATTTTATAATCTCATTTTCGATATATTTAGTTTAAATTAGATTTCGTGGTTTAATTGGAAAAGTAATAGATTTACCGGATACGTTTTAATTACATGAATCAATAAAAAAATAAAAAACAAACATCACGACAAATTTATAACTAACTCGCTTTGATAATATAATTTTTATTCATTAAGTTTTACGCTTCATTGAAACACAAATTATTATATTTGTGTCCATATCATGTTATATCGTGTAGTCGATTTAGATTTCAGTTTTTTTTTCACTTAATAATATATACATGTAAAGTAACATAATTAAAACTTAAAACATAAATTTCATTAATGATATATATGTGTGATAAAAATTTTATATGATATATAAACCTTATTACCATTATATACAATCGTGACAATCGTGCTGTTAGATTTATTATAATTTGAAAAATAATAAATAATAATAACGAATGTCTATTTTTCTCACTGCAAAAATCGTATAATAAAAAAACACTGTATACGGTTCTTTTTATTTTCAAAATGCGGAGTAATCAATATTCAATGGCCAATTTTTTAAATTGTATATACGACAGAAGAAGGTAGCAGGCGAATATTTTATGGATGCTATATTCGTATAGCATATATTGGGAAGGAAATACAAAAAAAAGGTATATACACCATGTATCTATATGTTTGCATTGATAGTCTATGCTTTAATAAAATACAAGACGTAAATAAATAAATCTATAAAGTTTTTTAATTAAACAGATGTCTTATTAATAAACATTTCAATTTAAATTATTAAATTGGTATACGTTATTAAACTGATATATATGTATATTTGTTTAATTTAAATTTAAATACTGCAATACAGTATGATATATTTTTTCATCAGAGAAATAGTAATGTAAACATTAAAGATATATATTAACAGAATGAGAGAAACCCGTCTCAATATTTAAACATGGTAATGAGCTCCAAAAGCAGTCAATCAAATCCATCTGGTTGAATAAACATTGATTTAAACTTACAAATACCATTTTGATTATATATTGATTAGTTCAAACTGTGTGCCACACTGTGTTATATGTATAATACCAACTGGCGGTAACAAATTTTTATTCTACATCCATCTCCAAGGGGAAAAAGTCTATGAATAAGAAATGTATGGAAGCAATGAAAAATAACTTTTAATTTTAAAGAACGAATGAATTAGCTTTTTGTATATATGTATAAAGTCTGCAATGTCATCGCACATTTTTTGTCTACTGATTGTGGTTCCCTTTTTAATGAAAGACAATTAAAAATTCTAATCTTTTATTTTAGTAATATGCCATTTGAAGAGAAAATTTGCATTGCATTTTGAAATAAAAAGTTTGAAATTAAAATTTATCTTGTGTTTACAAAAGATTATTTTAATTTATATTTATAATACTTTTTACTAACTTTTACAACTTGACAAAAATTAAAAAATTAACAGCACATATTGCAATATAAAATTTCAATTAATTCATATTTTGGCAGAGCAACAAATTACTGAAAAACTTTACGATGTATAAAGTAATTTAATAACGATTTTATCATAAATTACAGTAATTTTTTTCTTAAATTATAAAAGAAATTTTTCGTGATGTTCAAGATAATGGAAACGTGTACCATCAAATTATATGTCGAATAAGTAATATTTGATTGCGTTCAAAAAATTGCCAAGTCATAATAATGTCGCAGCTACTACATCTCGTATAGTCTTAAGAAAAAAATTAAAACTATATTATCCACTTTCTTTAATACACAACAAATTCAACTCTCCAAATGCTTAATTATGCTTTTCCAGGAAAAAAATATTTGGAAACTTTTTATGTTATACCTGCGCCTCTTGCAGATTTCTGCACTTGAATATATGCGGTGTACGAGTATAATACCAAAATTTAACAAAATAACGCTTAATTTATTCGCTCTCGTCTCTAGTATTTGTTTCTCGAGCATTCATTATTAGAAGATCATAAATTAATTCCTGAGATTAATTTATTAACAGAGTGGGTTTGAACCTTGGGGCGCTTTCATTGTAATTTTGTTTTAGCCTTTGACCCCTTGAATGCTGTTAACAACACACAAAGTAAGCGCGAAGCTTTCCTAATGGTTATTATGATGTATTCTTGCAAATATAAGCAAAATAAAGGGTTTGTTTGTTTAATTTTATGTAAATACACAGTTGAATCCTCTAAATTATTTTCAGTTTTAACTAGCCTTTAACTAAAATGCTTTATGTAAAATTTTATAATTAATAATGACTATTGTATTATTTGCGGGCTGAATGTAATCAGATCAGCAAATATTAAGTAATAGCTGCGTAAATGAATGTGTTCCAATAAAGAACGAATAGATGAAGTGAAATAAAACAGGAGACTTAGAAAAAAATTGTATGAATAGAATGACACTATAGTGGATAGACCACTATTTATGGTTTTAAGATCAATGCCGATTAAATGTTCTTCAATATTTATTGCCCTAAAAGTAATCACTCGCTTCTTTCTTTTCTGCTAATCTTCATTCTACGAAATGTTTCTCTTTATCACTTGAATCTCCAATGAGAATTTAAGACTCCCCTATCCTTCAGACCATTCGAACATTTCTCTTTTAAATATCGCAGCAAAGAAAGGAATATTTCGTCTAAATTGTAACTCTCTATCTTTAAATTCAATTTCTATGTTGAAAATCAAATATTACGATTTCATTTTTATTGGACAATGAATGGGAATTATTTACATGTAATAATTATTATTGTCTACGATAAGGCTTTATTTCTATAACTGAACAATCTTATTAATGCTTTCTAAATTGCTTTATTTGCCTAATATTTATCTTCACACAATGGTGAGACCTTTTTGCTTCCTCGAGATGCTCGATGCATTAAAGTTCTTGGCAAAACTGGTACAAGGTATTAAATATAGAGAAATAATTCGTACGTTTAATGAAAATAAGGAAAGGACAATATCAAGTGAACACAGCTGTTGGTGTTTCCAGCTTATCTGTACATGGTGTGATATGGTATAGGGAGAAGAGAGGGTGGGCACACTGCCACCAGGGCATGAGAAATAGAATGAAACACACAAGGGGTAAGCCATAGGCAACAACTACTAGTACAGAGAGTGTTGTGGATGCTGTGTGCGTGCCATGCCCTTAGGGACCGTCAGGGGGACACGTTCAGCAGGGATATGTTATATTATATAGCAACGCAGAGAATCTCAAGCGAATCAATATCACTAGTTACAATAGACTTCGTTCAGACTAGAGTCCTTAATTGGATTTCATTAAACCGATACCCTTTGTGAAAGAAAATTGTCCGAAAAGGTTTTCGGAAATACCAACGGGCTAAGTAAACCAAAAACAAATAGTACTTAATATATATAGAGCGAGAGCAATCTAGTGGCGATATAAAGGTATTTTTATTTGAAAAGGTATTTTGCGATAAATGGTAGACTCTTAATGAAATAGACATAAAACTTTATCACTGTCATTTCATTTTGTGGAAAACAAATTAAACACATTTAAAGCTGTAGTAAATTGATAATTGGATGAGCAATTGCTTGTTTCACAGCTTTATTCAATTGTAAAGAATGACAGTTTTATTGTTTTGATATTGTTATCATGATTAAAATATCACGATTTGTGCAACTTATATACATATTTTATTAAAAAAAAATGTAAAAGTTGTTCAATAGTTTGGTAAAAATATGTAATATATTCATAATATATTTTACCAATGACAAATTGCAAATATGCATAGAATTTGAATTGGTAATTATTGTATAATTTTATATTTAATGCGGGTCACGTAATTTTAGCATACCAAAATGTAAACATTTCTCTGTTGCAATGTTGTATGTGTATATTTAAATTTTCGACACAACGTTGTACGCTGTTCCAAAATGACACTACGGGTTAGTTATGAGTGGGTCCTTTTAGGATAATGGTATTAATGTGTATTTTAACAGTCCAACAAAAACTATAGCTGAAACAAATTCATACCAACCCCAATTGTTTATCCAAGACCTTAACTCTAATTAACGCCTTTGTATTAGCATAGTTAAATAACAGAGAATATATAGCAAAATTCAAACTTACTTTACTATAATGGGATCTTGTCAATTTGTGGTTTATAATGAATGTTTCCAGATGAATTTGAATGTAACACAAAATAGATTTAAGCAAAATTATACTTGCAGATAAAATTTTTTAGCGGATAATCTATATTTGGGATCTTACTTCAAACTATAATAGTAGACATATAGTCTGGGCGTTGTTAAAAAGTCCATTCATACCTTCTAATATATAATTTTTAACTGCATACCATAACCATCCCTATATTTAGTCAATTTGCGTGTCTTACCATTCACGACAGTTAAATTGTGAACCACATATTCAGTAATAAAAGTATGTTTTAATGAGTTTAGGATAAAATAACCAAACAACAAAACCAAAACGTAGTATATGTATAGAAAACTGATTAAACGTTATTAAAGTATACTTAAAAAAATATTTCGCCCTGGGCAGATTTTACTATCCTCTTTAGCCAACATTTTTATATTCATGAACCTATAAGGCACGCAACCCTTCTTTTTATTAAAAAATAAAAAACGTATTTTGTGGTTTCTTTCCATATATACTTTACTGGGGCATAAAAAATAATAACTTGTACGCTATATTATAATATTTATGTAGTTTTGATGTTCTGCTGGATATATACCGGATCCCATATGATTAAGGGTGTGAGCTGTGCAATTACAGGCATCTGCGAGTGTTGTGCATAAGGGCTTTATGTGCTCATTCCCGTAGGCTACCTAGACCGTAATTACATACTCAGATATTTAAGTAGTCCTCGTCGCCCAAAATTTATAAAGTTTATATGAAAATGTTTTTTGTTAACTAAATAGGTACGTTGTTTATATAAACACAATATTATGTTTATTATTTAATGTAGTTTAGACGAATGAGTTTTTTTTTCTGGTTTACCAGTTTGTTTCATTATTAAGTTTTCGGTTTCCCAAAATTACCCTTTCGGTTTCCTTTTCGTAGTTAATATTAATTACTGTGCAAGAAAATTCGGATGATTAATTATTGTCAACCAATCCAATAAAACGACTCAACATTCTAAATGAATTTATATAGAAAAAGACAAAAGTCGATTTATGAAAAACGACAGCTGGATTGCTTGAAAAAAGTTTCGAAAAATCTATTTAATATTTGGATTGAGCAAGCAAGGGGGAAGAAGGATTTTTGACACTGTTTAACTTCTCTGTGGGAATTAAAAAAACACTTGAATTATCAATCAATTGTTTCTCCTGTTGCATCATGTCAAAAGGCTTTGGCAATGAGTAATGTTATGCTACCACATACAACTTAAGTCCCTGTTGGAGGCCACAAACCCATCGTACTTACATACATACATACATATATATTTTGAACATATAATATTCTCATATCATTTGTCTTAAACGATGTATTATATGCATAATTACACAGTTTCAAATAGCTTATTGAAAATTGTTGTGTAACATCATAAATTTGCTAAAAGCTCTACACATATGTGAGGCACCGTTTAGATATATTATTAAATTTCTAAAACGTATAGATACAATTCTTTCACTAAAGCAAGAATTGAATTTTGAAGGTTGTAAAATTAAATTGAATTTAATATTATAGGTATCGCATATATTTTCATCATAGAAATATATATGAAAGTTAAATTGTATATTTTATATTGGAACGTCATATTGCTTTTACTAAGTTATACATACATATATTCCATTTTGGAACAAAAACGTTTGAAGCACAATTGATTTTATATATGTATACATACGTATGTAAAAATAGTATTGTGCATTGTGCATGAATATGTGTATGAAACAATAAAATTCAATGTCCAACTAAGTGCACATTTATGTTCGAATATGAGAATAATTACACGTAGCTGAGTATAAAAATGAAATTCAATTAATTTTTGTTCTACAAATTGTATTACATAATATCATGTAGAAAAAACAATTAAGTAGGTATATACTTACCTTATAGAAACACTTTAAATACGAAAATTACTTTTTGTATAATTAATAAAATGAACATCACATTCAAGAACCACGCCATTCGTTCTGTTTAATATAATTATGAGGAACAGGTGTGAAAATGTAAGTTTCTCTATTAGAAAAAAGGGGAACTTGCGTGCGTGATTTAATTTTTAATAACCTGTTATTATCAATTTTTTAAAAGGAATTTAATGGTGGCATTTTTATATTTAGAGCAGGACTCTTTTTTTAAAAGAACCTAATGTTTTTTGAGGTGAAAGAATGTTTAACGCATAAACTGGTAATGGAATTTTCTAAAACAACTTATTTCAAATGATTTTCTTCTTTTCTTATAGAAATTCAATAAAAAATGACAAATTCATAATTCAGTAGATCTAATGAAAACAAAGTCCATTATTAAGTACTTACTAAGTGTTCATTAACATTGTTTGTGTATTGTTTTATAAATACATATATAAATAAATATCCATAAAATTTAAAGATGTAGCAAAAATCGCAATAACACAGACATTAAATTAATGTAACAGTCGGTCTTTTTTATTCCAACAAACATATCAAGCACCAATTGAATTTTAACCAACTATACTCTCATTGAATTATTTATAAGTAAATGTTTCTAAAGTAACCAAAAATGTTAAAGAACTACACCTTTGGGAATATTAATGATACTTCAATCATGCAACATTCCAAGAAACTTTTTCAAATGTGTTTATTATCTGTAAGTTGTTTTATTAACATAATTAACTTTATTAAAATGATGGAAGTTTAAATGACTGTGTACTCATTCTGACTTTAAAACAGGCATTAATGTTTTATACATAACTGAAAATGAAAATTAGAAATAGAACAGAATAAAATGAATAAAAAAGGAACTCTGAGTTATAAAAAGCGCTTCCAGCACAGACTAGAAAGAATAGCGATTGAGATATGATTCAACTTGGGCTCATACGAGTATACTCTACATCGAAGAAATTACCGTATACAAAACTTTGCTGACTCAAGATTTTCTAATATTCATAATAGTTCCTCATTTTCATGCCATTCAATCTGGGCTGGCTTCCTTTCAACAAATATTTTAAAGACATGCTGAAGACACCATCCAAAGTTCCTAGCGCGCAGATTTATTTATTTTGTGAACATTTATGTTTAGAAAATGAGAAAATGAATGTATATTGATATAGGTGTATTATCCTTGTATATCCCAGATTCAGTCTCCTTTATGATGTAAAGCTATAAACTGCAAACTTATTAAATATCTATTTTGAAAAATTCGCCTTTCAGATACATTTTATTCACATTGTGTGACATATGGTTATTATAGTTTCTCTGAATAAACTTTATCGTGTCAGAATAATGTACACAAATTGTTGAATGGAATTATATGGACAAATTCATAGAGAATTCTTTTGGAACATTCATTTTTTTGTGATACCGCGTAAATCCCTTGATCTCAGCACCCACACTGTCAAACTTAATATTATTGAATTAGTGGTAGACATGTTATTGAAATCTTTGAATAGGACGTGATTTTGAATAGAAGGAATATAAAAGAATCAATGATTGAATAGAGAAAGTATATGGGTTTAAGAAGAAAAAAAATCAGCTCGATTTGATCAGTTATAGCTCCAAATTGAGTACACAGATATCGTGTGTGTTCAAGTCAAAGATCTTCTATAATTAGATTATTTATTTTTCATTAGTAATTATGCTGAATGCATTAAAAAATCAATATACACTCGGTACATTCTGGTGGAATAAATTCTTTATGCAAATATTTTAATCTTCTAAACCTAGGAAAAATGCGATGAAAGAAAAGTAGCAGCTTTTAATCCAAGAAGAAGGTCTTTTACTTAATTAAATTACTTATTTCACCAATTGAAACACGTTATAAATTGGGTTTGCACGAAATCGGCAATAATAATGGAAAAGAAAAAGTTTGTATACTTTTTAAGGCATTTCATTATTATTGGAAAATATTGAAGTTGTCCTATTAACCAGCAAAGTG
This sequence comes from Oryzaephilus surinamensis, assembly GCA_004796505.1. Classification (NCBI taxonomy): domain Eukaryota; kingdom Metazoa; phylum Arthropoda; class Insecta; order Coleoptera; family Silvanidae; genus Oryzaephilus; species Oryzaephilus surinamensis. The sequence goes on from SSSI01005231.1 coordinate 9,463, forward strand.
TATTTATTTAGTAATATTAACGAATTTCGGTTTTATTATAACAATAGGGTTTATTGTTTACTGATAACTGTGTATTATGGTGCACATTGATTTAATGCTGAACAACAATGTCATAAAATATCAATTACAATGTAAATTTACAATGTTATCGTGTCGAAAGATTTATCATAATGTATCAAGTTGGATGAGAGGTTTGTAATTAAATTTTTTGGTTTATTCATGGTACTCGTGATTATTTTTCAATTTTTTTATTAAATTGTACTTCAATATCATTGCAAAATAATATTGTTTAAAGTTTTCAAGTGCTTTGCAAATTATAGACTTAACCAACTAATTTATGGTTTTATTAATATCTGTCCAAATATACATATATTTACGTTTTGTAATAAAATATATGGTTGTCAGTCATGAATTCCTCGTTAATTCATTATAAACAATTTAGTAGATTTGTGTGTATAACGAATTTGCAAAATTTAATAATTTTTCAAAATAAATCATCATAATGAATACTATATGCGTTCTGGTCTGTGAGAAATTATCCCAATGATTCTTTTTTCTAAATATATCGCAGATCGTGACATTATAGTAATTTATTTGTAATGCGTTTTTGAAAATTTTAAATAAGCTTCTTATTGCACATATAATTTATGTTTAATAATACATCACAAACTAATAATTATTGTAATATAGCGTTGATATATTTCTTACACTATCTGGGCATAATAAAGAATTTATTGTTTCTCAGATAACAAATATTAATGGCAAATCTCTGTTTGAGAGACTTAAAAACGGCGACGCAATTTTATAGATCTTATCCACACGACTTTTTTTTCAAAAAATAAAAAGTATATTAATAAGTAGTTGAGAAAATACATTTCTACTATACACAGTCGTGATAAGAGAAAATTGTAACACACAAAGCTTTTGTATTGCAAAATAATTATTGTATGTTAGTATGTAATTATAGAGACCATTTAATTCGATTTATTTGATAATTTCAAGTGAATATGTATCTAATAGAGTTTAATTAGTAATTTTTCATGCCAGAAAATACACTGATATATAAATTTGCCGCTGGTTCAATAACTGTAGATATTAATGACTATATTTTAAATTTTCATTATTTGTAAAATTGTTGATGAAAATGTATGTTGTATGTTTTAAAATAAAATGTAAAATTTTTACATTAATATGGAACCCATTTCATTTTCAAAATGGAGATATTATTGTTCTTCCATGTCCTTTTGTATAAAAGTAACAATACTTTTATTTTACTGAAACTACACATTTTTTGCTTACCTGAATATTAAAATATTTTATTCAGAAATGAATTGTTTTGAGAGATTTTTGTTTAAACATATGAAATACTCGCGTATATACGACGATTTTAAATGAATTCCATCCGTTTTGACAGTTTGTACTGAATTTAAAATTCGCTTCTTTAGATGGGATATGTTTTTATAAATTCGTATATTTTTTTAAATCAGTGCTTTTTAAAATAAAAAAATATATTTAATTTTATATCCAATTTTATTAGAATAATATACTTACTCGAATTATCAGAAAAATACGATTGACTTATTTGTATAAAAAAGATTGTACAAAAAGTGATTTCAGTGTACCTACTATTGTTGGTTTTTTAGCACCTTAACTCAAATTATTATTTCTTAGTTTGTATACAAAATTTGAATAAACTGTATTAAATTTAAATGCCGAACATGCATACATATATGTATATGTATGTACTCGTATATGTGTATACAAAGAAACATATTCGTATTAGATTTTGTTTCGTAAAGTTTATAATGTAGTTCGTTGGTGCATATTAAATTCCAAGACGATAATCAACAGTAGAGAAACTCCCATTTACATTTGACAAAGTCAAGATGATAACAAAAGTACTTTAATATTATTTCACCATAGATTAAATGAAACTTTTAACTATACCAATTATATGTTAAGCTTTAATGGTGTACAGCTTTTTAAGTGACACCCACATGATTTAAATAAATTAACTTTGCTTTTCGGATTAATTTACATGATAATTTCCTATACAAGTTTGCTCCAGTTTCCTTTTAGGGACAAATAATTGTCCCTATCACACTTGAAAATAAATTTTGCATATAAAAGCATGTTAAATTTGAATTTAACTTGTCAGTGTCTGATGATGGTAAAGTGAGTGCTGGACATGACAAGGTCCATGTTTGCAGTCATGTCGTCAACAAAGTAACCAATTTTAGGGGGTTACGCGATTGTATGTAACTACAGCAAGAGCCAAAGCATTTGCTCCATTCTGCATGTAAATTAATGCTTATTGCGCTTACCATTTGAAACAAGAGCCGTTAGTCGGATGCAGCAGACTAAAGGGTCATCTCTCTAACACTCTCTGTCTGAAACTGAAACTCAATATTGTCAAGTATGTACTATATACACAAAAAGCTTTTCTGTTGAATTGCATACAACATAAATAGTATGGACTCTCTTCACTAATTAAAACTTTTAAATTGGTTTAACTATCAGGTGTAGAGTAAATTTGTTTATTTAATCATACAAATAGAGAAGCGTGATTTCTAATTTATATATACGGTAAGTTTATCTTAAAATTCAAAGCTTGGCATCACATTTCGTTTTTTCGACATTTAAGGTCATTTTTTAAACAAATATAATTAATAAACCGTTATCGATAGTACATTATTTTATATAATATAACACGAAAAAAATAATAATTGGTCAGGTGGTAGTTGGTTTCCTTTAAAGGAAATATGTCGTTCCCAATCCCTTCAAGAGTTCAATGGCAAAGAAATAAAAAATGGAATCTTGCCTGTCATTGTAAGGTGTTGTCTCCCGCTGGCATATAAAAACGTCCAAAGCAGAAATCCAAACAATTTTCCTAATAACGTTATTAACTAACAATTCAAGAAAAACAAATAATACGTTCAGAAGCTATACTTTTATTTAAACAAAAAAATGATTAATTTTATATGCTACATTGTTTAAATTCTTGAAAAATAGTATCTATAGATATATCATGAAAGATTCTCTGTCTCTGAAGTTGTTCTTAAATGCAAAGATAAAATAAAATATATAGACCCATAAACAATTGTACATCTGAAAATTACCGTCACGTTGAAAATAATTATGGTCAGATAGTTATATGTATCTACATTATATTGTGTTTTCTATGTATAAATTTTCATGTAAAATGTCCGTAAAAATTTTATTCACTAAAATAATATATTACGATAAACGAAACAACTTTATGAATACCTGTACTATAGGGACTATTTTTAAATAATGAATTTTACATGTAAATGTACCATAGGAATACAATTATTTGCCAGGATTTTTTACCGTCAAATACATAGTGTATTTTCTGTGAAATGATACAATAAATGTATGGATTCTTTTTTCTTTCGTGTGTTTACTAGGTGCGGGTTCGTATATCTGTCGTAATATTCTATATACCCATTAATGTATACGACCATTTATTTACTATTTAGAAATAATATTGCATATAGAATACAAAATATATTTTCATGAAACGACCTTTTGCAGAAACAACATTATATTTAAACGGAATGTGGATTATTGAAAAAATATAGGGGAAGCATGGGACTGTGTGGACATTTTATTTCATTTTTATCAATTTATTAAAACGTCTTCACAAACAGATAGAAATCGAATCGGGCTTTCAGGAACCATAAAATTCAAGGTTGAAAATGTCATCGCTTGTCGAATTCGACACGAATTGTGTTTATCTTTTAATGTTATGTTCGTTATGTAACAATAAAGTGTTGCGTAAGGTTAGCGTTGTCGATGTGGCAGCGCATTTACTTACCAAACAAGATTAGCTCCGCATCCAGTAGCCAAGCACAATAATTTGATGTTCATTACTGATAATCGTCCTGATTTTAAGCCTCTTACATATAATACACAACGTAGAAAAATCAATTTAAAAAATACTTCAAGCCAAAAAGATCATTTATTTTATGTTGTAGCTGTAAAAGTAATACATCAAATGAGGCATATGACTAAAGGCTGGCATTCTCTAATTTATTCCCTGTATAATGAGTTCTAATACAGTGTGATCTGCGTGGGGTCCAATCCGTCTTCGCCTCAGCCGTTTGTTGCTTCATTGTAATTGGCGCCTTCAGCTACAACCATACTATAGATTTTGAAATCGAATACCTTAATTTTAATAATTCTTTTTCATGATATATTGATTAGAGCGCATGTAATAATAGCGTATAAGCCACAATTGTATTTAGCATTTTTTTAGTGTTATTTTAAAATTTATTGCATTTTAAAGGTACTAATACCACCAACAACATTTATAACTCGAATGTGTACAGTTCAGATCAGTTTTAATAGACCAAAAAACAACACAAAAAAAAACATATCATAATACTTCATGCATATTCATTGAAAATGATTTAGTATTTTTGTATAGAACCTTGTCACGGAATTTTTTTCTTTTACACGAGAGTTATTTTGTGATAATTGCACATAAATACATCTATTAAACTTTATTTCTTTATTAACTTGTTTCAATTTGACACATACTGTATGTATATGATTGTATATATATGTATGCTTAGTGTTCTACAAGATAAATCTATGGAAATACACAATGATTTCAATAGCTTGAAGGAAAATATACTATAATTATACTTATAAGAGTTTTTTAAACAATCGGCAATTTATACAAATTATATCTTTATATATGAAGTCGAATATCTATGGAATAAAAAAATAATGACATTGAAATTAAATGAAAAAAGTTAGACTGAAAGCAATTGTTATATTTTGTTTGAGTTTAAAAAAAAAGTAATAATCGAGTTAAATCTGCTGAATAATATATTGATGGTTCATGATTTCAAATTGTAGTTTTCAGAAAAATGAAAATTTGAAATAAATAATATATTTTCCAAAAAGTTTTGTATAATATAGCAAACTTTGATGATTACACGATAAGTTAATAGTATAAGCACTTTCTTTGAAATTTCCTCTTTGCTGCCAATAGAGTTTCAATAAAAGTGTCACGTGGTATCAATTCACATTCTTTTGCTCGACATTCTCTTAGTGGATGCATTATACTTTATTCCCAATTTCTTGTTACTTGAAATTTGAAAAGGATTTTTAATAATAAATGACACGGTTAAAGTACAAAATTTAGAATAATGCATACATAAATAAAAATCAAAAATGGTTTATGCATTAGGTACATAACATTATTTATTATAAAGAAAAAAAATGACAATCCATCAAAATATGTATTCCCTAGATTCAATAAATATCCCAATATTATATTAAAACAGAATGATAAACAACCACAATAGATAGATAGATTTTTTGGTATAATTTATAGCATTCAATATATTATTCTAAAGGTTTATTATTGCAAATCGATACAATCCTGAGTCAAATGCATTTGTTACTTTAATATTTAATAATTTATTTGCCAGTCCTATCCTATATAATAATGAAAAATCTTTATTAAGCACCAGTAAATTATATACGGATTGTTTTTCGAAAAAAATGTATGCCTGGTATGTGCTGATAAAAAATTTAAATGAATTCGTTGGTGGGTAAATAAATTTTCTAAAGAGTGGAAGAGAAAAAAAAACGACAACTGGCCAATAACAGCTTGTCAAAAGCTTTTGAAATTAATTTAAGCACATTAGACTTAAATAGCCAGATGGAAAGAAAACATGAACTGTGAAAACAAGTGAAAAGAGAAGACAAAAATTAAATTAAGCAGTTTAAGTGTGTGGTCTGAAAGTAAATTAAAACCTTATCAATTAACTTGCATTTCTATTTATCTTAAAATCAATTAAGTAAGCAAAAACTCAACACAACAGCCCAACACAGGCCCAAAAGAAGAGTGGACGAAAGAAGCGAGTCAATCTTCTAAAAAGTTATATTAGCATGCATCAAAGAGGCAAATTTATTTGACTATATAGAGAATCGTTTGCCGACCTGTCCCGCCAGACCTTGATTTACTTGTTTGTTTTATGCTAATTTCAGTTTGCATGTATAAAATGTTCTTCCTTCAACCCGATGATGGCGTCTAAATGTTGGCCTTTAACATTTTTGGTATCCTAAATTATTACACTTTCGTTTCGCTGTCGTATGGATATTTTTAATTATAGTTTTATTTATAACGACTATAATTTAAAAACAAATGACTAGCGGTTGAATCGAATGGGTGGTATTTAAAAATTTAATTTTAAATTGTATGATATCCAATTAAATTTAAATTATAGTAATAAAACTGTTGAATATTTTTTATTAATAATTTTTTGAAACATATTTACATTTTTCAATAAGAATATGTGCGATTAAGGGCCAGTTTCAACATGTTCAAAGTAAACTAGAAGTAATTTATTCACAGGACCATTAACATGTATGTATATAAAGACTATTTTTAGAGGAATTGCTTTTAGGCTAATAAAATTTTTGGATTTTAGTAGCTACGAGTACAAATTTACAGAAAGAATAACTTTCTCTATGTATGTACTTATGCTTGAAATAAAATAAAAAAATTTAAAACAGAAGAAGCACAATTTGTAATTTTAAATATTTAACGACTCGACGTTCTCCAGAATTTAACACTAGACTAAAAACTTTAATCTTGTGCTACATATTCCACAAACGAAGTATATGTGCATTTAATATGTATGATATCATTTTACTGGAAGAGAGTAAGTTTATAAAAAGCGAATAACAAAACAAAAATAAAAGCGTTCACTGAATTTGTGACCTTTCAGTCGAGGTTCATACAATTGCAAACATTCTAGTTATATGTTGCTATATAGTGGGAAAGATTACGTGAGGGTAGGATACCGAAGAAATCATGGAATACAAAGAGAAATGGTCCAACTTTGCAAAAATTTGCAGTGAACATACTTCTAGCATAATACAGAGTCGCAAACTCGCAAATACGAGTTTGTACAACAAAACTGTTTCTTTTAAACCATATACTTATAAAACATATCGTTTGAATAAAAAATTTTTATAATTAAATTACTCCTGTTTGCAATGGATTGTCTATTTTTGGAGCACAAAATGAGGCTATTGTTATTTAAAAAAATATCAGTTTTGCTGAAAATAATTCAGTGGCTCAATTCGATTGGCAGAATTTTTTATATATAAAAATAGAGAAAAAGGAGAAAATGAAAATAACATTAAACGAATATATACTGAATTCAGATAGGGATGAAAAATCGTCCATCTTGAATTATGACGTTTTTTAAAATTATCCAATAATTGTTACATTTGTCACCTTATAACCTTGGTTTCGATCAATAAAATTTCAAAAATTAAATCACGTGGAAGCTGACCAATCATATTTTTTTCATCCCTAAATGAATGGACTTTAGTTTATAATTTGACAGGAAATCTATAGAATATTTTTCAGCAATTGAAAAATAAATATTGGTCCAGGAAATTGGAGCGAGTTATTTTCTGCCCAGTAAAATTACAATGATAAAATAATTATTATCATATATAAAATTGAAAGCGGAAATTGCAAATTTAGTGTCCATTCTGTTGGTAAAGTCGGTTTTTCAAATTAAAATGAAATGTGCAACGGGACGTGCCTAAATATCTGTGAGAGCCATCCATGTATGCACAATACACATCCGATGAGTTTTGTAAATGTATTAGTATAAAACCGCATATAATTATTTCCACAAAATACATAAAATAAAATAAAATAAAAAACCGTATGCAGCATAAGTTTAAAAT
>SSSI01005244.1:0-27485 GCA_004796505.1 Oryzaephilus surinamensis
GGAATATAAGGGCAGCTTTGATATTATTTATAATATGGTGCTGTTTATTTATTTTTTAACAGCAGGACACTGATATACGAGTGTCAATAAATTTGGTAATATTTTAATCAATTTGTATACAAACGGGGTGAAGGACTTTTAATAAAAAATATATGGTGTATAATGTATATTTTCAAATAATGTGGCATATTTTGACATACAGCGAGTATTTTACTGAAAAAAATCACAACTTTCGTTTAAAGCACTATGCAAAAGTGATAATTTCAACAAACAAAGCTTAAAACTCGCACTGTGATTGTAAAATATGTAATACCTATACCTATTAAAAATTCCTCTGGTTGTAGTAAAACTTATAAGTTGTTTATGATTTTCTTTAAATTAATAGAAAAATCTATGTAATAATAAGGCAGATGTTATTAAGGGATGGTATAAATAAGTCTAAGAGATATCTAAGTTGCTTAAGAAGCAATTAGTTTTGTGAAAAAATTTTTAATTACCTACACTTAATTAACCCATGCCAAATGTAAGTTTTTCCACAAAAATCACAGAATTACGACTTTTTCATTGAATTGAAGTTCAAACTTATATATTTTACCAGAAAATCGCAATTTCTATAAACATCAGTATCATGTATTTAACGAATTTTTTCTATTCTATGGATAAAATTATATGAAATTTTTTAAAAAATCATCATAACATCGCATTATGCCCAAACGGATTTTTTATAATAAACCATTTACACTATTTTATAAATTTCCATGTGCTCTATTGATCAAAAGTATAAAAAACGCGTATAAATCCTTCAAAGCAGAACCAAATAGAAAATTTAAAGGGCTTGCGTTCTGACCCAGCATTGAAGTCCTTTTTGTTTTCGCCCCCTTGATTGCGTCAGTTCCTTAAAAAGACCAGTTCCTCCCTTGTAAATGCCTTTTCAAACACATTTACTGCGTAATTTTCTTTCCCCATCATCAAATGATGTAAGCTGCCAAAAGGAGGGTATGCGCATCTTTTATGGGCAGGTGAGGGTTATAAATGAATTTCTAAAGAAAAACCAGCATGGAGAGCTATATATATGTGAAAGGAGCATTTTTATTTTTCTTTCCTTTTATTAATACTTTATACACACATTAAAATGTTTAATTGCTAAAATATTATTATATATCTAACAGTTATTTCTTACATAAGAATAAATACAAACAGTGTGTAATAAAATTAGCATTTATGTTTAAAATGGCCTAATAAAATCAATATATTGGCCAAAGAGCCTAGATTAGTTAAGATCAAGGACCTGTTCTTCACATATACCTATTTAATATTAATAAATAACGTATAAACACACAATATAATGTTGATGATGGCGACAGCGTAGGAGATATAGTTACGATCCTCATCATCAGGTGTATTCGTATAGCAGGTTTCTCTTTCACAACAAAAACCGTTTATATTTTACCTCCCAGACAGTATATTAGAAATTTGATACTTAAACAACCACTCATGTGTTAACATAACTTTAATTCTATGAGTGTGTTGGTTTTAAAAATTGTTGTCATCTATCATATATATAAATAAATACCATATAAACATTATATTTCTAATTTATTTATTGATGTAATACAACACTACATGTATACTTACGTGGGGGCTTTATTGCTAATAAATTCATTAATTAAATTGTGTTTATTATTATTTAATTATCTGTACCTGTTTGGATATAATTTTTTTACTTTTAAGGACTATTTAAATTTTATATGTCCAGTTAAGGAAACTTTCGATAAAAATCAATTAAGTCTTAATTTGTCGAATTATTTGAATATTAAAGAAAGTTGAAACAATAAATTAACAAAAATGATGTGAAATTTATAAATATTCATAAAATTTTGCAGACATTAATTACACACATTGCATATTAAGGGTACAAAGTACAAATTAAAACTAAAGAAAGGCTTAATTTCAGTTCCACGACAATTTCATTAATTAATTTGTAAAAATACATGGTAAATTTTTCAACATGCAATTGAAAAAATATAAAAAAATGTTTTTCAACTGACAAAATAATGATGACATTATAATTTATAACATTTCAAATGATAACGTATCGAATGATAGTTTGTCGAGACCATAGGTCGAGTCCATTCTCGATACTAAAAAACAGTCACTTTATGCCCTTTTTATAAAAACAACTATTTTAACGAACAAAAAACTTGATTTTGTTGCTTTTGTTATAGTTTTCTTCAAAATATACAACCCAAATCAAAAAAGACATAAACAAGACATTGAATTTACTGATAATTTACCATCCTCAAGGAACAAACTACCATTTAACTCTTATTATATACTTCTTTGACAAATCCCGCAATAATATTCTTAAATAATTTTCGTAGAACTGCACAGACACACAGGCTCATTAAGTCTTAAGAAATATATTAAACATTTCCCTGTAGCGATTTCTGTTTATATACGTATATATGATGTTGTTTTTTTTTTGTCAACTAGCCAAGATTAAGTCACCTATGGTAATAACTAATATAAGTTTAGCAGCATTCCTGTTGTGGGGCTCTAAACATGGCGAACGTGAAGCCACACACTGCACCAAGTGCTAATGAACCTGCATTTTATTAGGAGTGTTTAGTAGTCTTTCATATATATGTTGAATATAGATAGTATTATTAATAGAGCTTAAGGAAATATTGGGCCATCAACTTATTGGCAATTTAACCATATGCGTTATACGATTTATTGACGTTGTAAACTTGTATGTATCACACTTAATTAAATGTTGAATTTTTTTGAACTAAGACAACAACAACAACATAAAATTAGTTTTCCTTTAAATAGTCATATCAGTTTGTTGTAATGGAAATGAAATGGAATAAAGGCAGCCTTTTTTGCTATTCAAATCGTGCAAGTGTTATGACAATAGTCAGTTTTCTTATATAGGATATCCAATAAGATTTTGTTCAATTGCTTTCATTGTTTATTATATTTTCTTTACGGCTTTGTGTTGTACAGGGCCCGGTGTGGCGAATGTTATATACAAAAAAAAAACCAGATTGCAATAATGTCTTTCCACCCCAATGAAAATATGCAAATCAACTAGTTTTGCCAGTTTTATTGACACTGAAGAAAGAACTACGTCACATTAAAGGGCCACACATTTGTCTCCAATTCCCACAAACAAAAAAAGTGACAATAAATTTAATAATAGCTTAATATAAATCGCTGAAGCCGTAAATTATTAGCTTTGTTTTCATACACACATATCCTGTTATAAAGTTGTTTTTTTTCTATATTATATCTATAGAATAGTATAAATTAAATATGAATTTATAAATTTTAATTAAGATGCAGTCTTGAAATAACATTCCACATTTTTAGCAGTAAATCAACGATCCACATATTTTCTTCCTATAATGGTAACAGTCACGATATAACCAGTTTAGTTACCTCCCACATCACTCTAGGAATGTCGTTAAAATCATAACTATTATCAATCAGTGTGTGTATTGATGAAGGTTTAATTTGTATTTGTAGATTGATCGCCATTAACAGATATTTGTAAGATTAGAAAAAAAATTGCTTATAATATACAAATCTGAGAAAGTTATCTTTAATGCGGAAAAAGAAATATTTATTATCACATTATATACCTACAATATTGATGAAGCTCTCACACAGAGCGTATTACACATGTTTAACAAAAAAGGAACATGGCATTTTCTATTTTGTGTAACACAAGTAATAATAATAATTTATATTACAAAATTATAACTTATAAAAGTTTATATGTGGGCACATCACACAAATAATCAACGAGTGAAAAGATTGGTGGTCTCATTTGCATATATCAGTAAAAGTTCTTTTGGTTAACCAAAAAAAAAATGGAATATATTTTGGTTAACTGTAAAAAAGTGGCCAATTTATCCAATAAATATTGGTTATAAATTTAAATGTAATTTTTGTGTAATTTATTTTGTTCGAAATTCTATTATAATAATAAAATTCAGCTGTAATAATTGGTTTCATAAACAACAAATAAATTGTTATGTCAATTTAATAATATCTTTTAAAAAAGTTTAAAGCAAAACGTATTAAATGCCGGCTTGAAAATGATTTCAATATATGGTGAAGGCGCCCAACACTTACACGATTTCACAAGAACTGTAAAGGTGTTACAAATTGGAAACAAGAGAATTTTATGAGCTTTTATATGTATTTTCAGTTTTTTAATTGGTTTGTAGATTTTCACACAATTCGAAAAATTTTATGTCCATATTGAAAAAAAATTCTCAAAAATGTTTGAAGAATTGTAACTTGCTTCAAATAAATTTTAAAGTAATTCTAATTCTTGTTAGAAGACAGTAAAGATAAAACTGTACTCTGTCCGGTAAGTATATACTTACCTCTAGAACAATAAAAACTCAAAAATAATCTTTCTAATACAAACCAATAGATGAATAATAACTATCTTATATTTTTCACTAAATGAATAACACATTCATTCTATCTTCTTCTATTTTCTATTCGTAATTGTGACATTTACTATCAGGCCGGCAAGTATATACCGGACAGACGGTATTAGACTTACATATAAAATAAATAACTATAATTTATTTTACAATAAAAAGAAAGACAAAAAAATCAAAATAAAATCTGTTGCTAAAAATGGCGAATGCGCTTTTCAACACAAACCGTCGTATGTATTATAGTCGAAGCAGTTTAAGTTAAATCAGAGGCACTTGTTGCAACAAACTTGTCGTGTTATGGTTATTACTCAAAATAGTAAAAAAGAATTGTGCTGTAAAATATAAAAATGCATATGTAAACAGCACAGATGGCACGAGTCAACCTGTTTATTTGATTTGAATATTCTTAGATTTTATATACCTATATTGTATATAGTAGTGCTGGCAGCTGTGACATGGAAATCAATCAGTTGTAATGTGTTCTCTGGTAATGGAAGCTATATAGCTAGTAATGGTAACTAGTCGTACACGTGCCTTACCATCATTTCTATTACATTTTGCCAACTTGTGCACAGATATATACGTGTGCATGCTTAAGTGACAACAGATGCCACTAATGCATTTTACGTGATAAACACCAATGACCCATCACGAAGATATAAAAAAGAAACGCACATCTTCCATATAACATCAAATAAATCTATATAATATGCGGTGAAAATAATCTTTAATAGACAAACACACCGAGATGTATTAATTTACTAATTAGCATATTATTAATATTTTTTTCACATGATTTTTAATACCGTTAAACCTTTTAGCACACCAAACAACAAATTTATATGAATTTTATTGTCGCATCATTTAATTTGCTAAAACATCAGTCATTTTATAACATCTTCTTGTGTGAAGTTGTGTGTGTGTGTGTGTGAGAGAGAAAAATAAGACCATTTGAAAATTGTATTAATTCATTAATTTATATTCAGCGTCTGGTAGCAAAGTTAGGCGTCAAAATTTTATTAATGGGATGCCTTAGGGCACAAGAACAGGGCCACGCCTTGTACACAAAGCGCGTTCTTGCTTGGAATTTTCATATCTATCACACACATACATATACACTGTGTTTAAAGCCAACAGCACCAGATTCATTATCTTATAAGACACAAGAAGTTAGTGTGGGAGTTTTGTGTGAGCACATACGTAAATAATATATACATATATATGTATTTATAAAACTATACAACAACCCAAACACAACCCGACCATAAAATATGACATGTCAATAAAGTACCAACTGAATTATTCATTATTATACATTATAGTACTTATCAATAATCATTTATGTACAGTTAACTTGTATTATAGAACTTGAATAATATCACTTAGACAATTCCTCTATTCTTTTATTATTATTTATTAGCATTTGTTGGCAATTTAATATAACTTTTTATTGCAATGGCATTTCTATTTTTAAATGCAAAACGAAAATTTTCATATAATATATATAGAAAACTTCATCTTTTCGATTGCATTTATAAAATACAGCACTATATTGTAATATTAACATATATATTATTGCACTTTTATTATACGTACTTGTATTATATATTATAAAATGCGAACAGAATGATAAAGAAAAAAAGAAACGAACTAATAAACCTAACGACCCTGTTCGTATCCAACTGTGCTGAAAGTCGCTTCTATAAATCAGATCTCCAAGAAGTCGAGGTCTTTCTTAACACATAATGTCATCTTCACCGTTAGACATTTAAATCATTATTATATTATTTTTATACGCATTCCCCAATTTTCCCGAAAAAAAAATATTAATAAAATAAATACTATACTTCGTTAGTTCTATAATTTTGTTTTTATATGTATGTTGTATGTTGTTGTTGTTATAAGTGGACGTTGTGTTTATGAGTGTTTGATTTTACTTGATGCATGTTCCTTGTTTCTGAAACCAGTTGGTGGCCATTTAATGCACCGCATCATATTATTTATATTCTTATTATTATTAACGAAGAACAACAGTAGTAGTCGGTGTGTCACACTGTTCTGATGACAATTAAGATTACGATTGTATTTCTTTCTTATTTTTTTTTGGGTGCCATTTAATGAACGATTTTTCATTTTACGAGAAAAACCATTTAATCAGGGAAAAAATTAACTGAAACTGTTTATAAATATAATAAATAGGTGTTTGCAATTTGTAAGTATAACAAACGACAATTTATTTCATATCAGACATCTAATTAACTCGAATAATGGCTAAACATTCAATTAATTTGCATTGAATTGAATGCAACACACATATATGTATATGTATATAATACAAAACGTTCTCTCTCTACTGTTATATAATAGTGATTGTATATGCAATAAGTGTAATAAATATATACGTACTAGACTGTTATCAAATATGTCAGACTATCTATAACAATTACTTTATTAAGATGTGGCATGAAAGATTATACCTACAACGGCTGTTCAATTAGATGATTATCAAATTCAAACTGTTAACAAGTCTATATAACTCTAAAATTATCTGCATCTATAAACATTTGTAATTACTTGTAAAAGGAAATTGGTCTCTTCCTGGATTCGACTTTCAGGAATCGATCAGAACCGTACAGTTGCAATGTTTTTGAAACAGTATTTTTGAGTAAAATGATGGATTTTGAAAAGCGGTCAGTTTTAGTGAAGAATTTTGAACTATTTTAACAAAATTTGTAAAAATAATTTTTATTCACAATCAGTCATTTTTCTTATACTAACCTCACCTGGTGGTTGGAAAGTGGAGTATTACTTGAAGAATGACCCTTCTTTCCACCCAAGAGTGGAAAAAACGTCAAAATGGCATTTTCGACCTCTCTTGGAAGAGAAGTAAAGAGTTTGAAATATTGTTTTTTATTAATTTATTCTGTTTGATTACGAATAAAATATATATACATACATATACACAAGGGCATTTTTGTATCGACAATTTTTTCTCTCGACAAAAGTGATGCCCTTTCTGCCTCGTTGTGTATTCTACTACTATTTGTAAAATATAAGAATGCCTCTGGTGCAATAAAACTAAAAAGAAAGCATTTAACCTATACCCTAAATGGAAAAGTGTTCTGTAAAAAAAATTAAGATTCCAAAAGAGTTTGAATAAAACTACGTGTAACTTTTTTCAGTAACAACTCATAGTTTTTCATATTCCAAAAAATAAAGCTTAAATTTTGAATTTCAGAAAAAAATCGAAAAAACAAACTGATTTTAAATAATCCTATTGAAAAGTAGTAAAACCAGTATTTTTCTTTAAACAGCAACTTTCTTTAGTTGAAACAATAAATAAATAAAAAAAAGGCGAATTGTTTCTTGCATTCTGGGACAGAAGGAATATGAAATTGGAGATAAATGTCCCACAATTTGCAACCGCACACAGCATTCCGGACACTTATTAAGGTAAAGTAATGTCATGCGTGGTATATGTAACTATTAAGCCAATATGATCATTTGCATAACAAACAATAAACGTGGAATTCTGTGATTTGTGTGTGTGTGTGTGTAGTAAGTATGTTAAATTGAAAAAAATTACACTAGATAAATACAGGTGTGGTTGAAACGTCCTTGCAGGTCGCCTAGTATAAGCACTTTCCTCATCAACAGACCCGCGTTTTTACAATATTATTACAAACTATATAATAAAGAATTTAATTGACTAATGCAAAATAATATAATAATACATTTTGTCCCTTTCTAATGCAAAATTTTACAATTATATTATTCAAATGAAGTAATTTGTTTATATCTGATAAATTATTACGTCTATTAAGAACAAATACGTATATATAGTTTGATTTCATGATAAATTGACTTGTATTTTAATTGTTATTATAAAATGTTTAATGAGTTTTTGTTTCATTTTAATAAAATCCACTACACATCTCTTATAGATATTGTTCCACATGAACAAATCTTTAAAACTAATTTACATACATTATTGGCATCTAACTATAATAGATACTTATTTATATAAATTACGTTACGAAATTTAGTTCATGTCAATTTATGGTCATGTTATTGGCTTATCTATATATTTTATTATTATAATATTCATTGTATAATTATATGACATAATTTAAGCTTTTCAACAATATATGTAGCATTTTCAACAATAATAAACTTGTGTTTTCTTTAAACATAAAAAAAAAACGAAAATTATTATGTAAATTTCTTGTTAAATAAACATGCACATTAATATTAATATAATAATTTCTTTAGCACGCACCATGTTTTAAAAAGATAATTAAATAATTTATTGATTTGCATTAATTTTCGCACAAAAATAGTAATTATGTACCACTTTAATGTGGAAATGCATGTACGTATAAGGAATTAATAAAAAAACTGTTTAAATTTATTCAGCTCGTCGTATATAGAAATGTTTGTTAAAAGATTTATTAAAATGTGCATTCGTTGTTAGAATCTAATTAAGATAATTCATTTAATATCTCAATATAACCAGTTGTGATCCCACATATTCTTATCGTTATCGAAACAGGAGTGTTCAGAAACGAATGGGCAAATCCAGGATATGTCAGATAATGTTCGATGCAACACCAAACACCTACATCCCATTTAAATCTAAACACCTCAACACCACATTTACATATTAATGAATTTCAGATGGTAATTAAACTCAAAAGTACAAAAACATATTTACTGTAGGCCGTATTATATGCACCTTTTACCCTATTTTTATAATATACATAAAATGCGATAATATGTACAAGTTTGCAAGTCTTTTTTTTGATTCAATAAATAACATATAAAATTTATTATTCTAATAAAACCGTTTAGATTTTATACGATATATTAATTACTATGTTGTGGTTTATAAGAATAGAAAAAGCCTGTATACATGTATGTTTTGCGAAATAAATGAATTATATATCTCTTAAGTACTTATTTTAATACAATTACTGATAGTATAATATTATTATTGACATAAATATTTATATGCCGCTTTTTATATTAAAATTGCACGTGCTCTACATAATAATAATCTTATTAGAAATTATAGATATATTGTGATTAATTCATATTATATGGCTACTGTTTAACTTGCAGGAATTTATTTCATTTATAATATTCGGAAAATTTAATATAGATTTAATTGTTACAATTTTTAAATATGAGGGACCGTTCAGCAAATTATTATTCGTTAATCGTTTTGAATATATATACAAAATTTTAAGAAATATTTAAAAATTTCTATAAAATATAGGAGTATTAAATTAATTTACATATACTATATTATGTGTATATGCATATGTATATTAAATTTTATGTTGATATAAAGTCTTGTGCTGTCGATAGATGGTAATAATGTTATTTTTTTGGATAAATGTTATACTGTTCTGCATCCATATGGCAAATTTACAAAATGAACTGAAAAAACTATAGATTATGGCAAACAATGTGACGTTTCTTCCAGTTCATTTTGCCAATGCAATGTAGAACTCTATTGCCATCTATCGATAACACAATGAACTAGACCTTGCTGAATATAAAATTTTTTATATATGTAATATGAATAAGAATTTCTATATAATATATAAATTTGTATATAACGTACACAATTCTAAATACATATAACATATATGTATATCTATATTTAAAATGAATAATAATGTCCTGAACGGCCCCTCATACAGATCATAATTTTAAATAAATATACTATTTTATGTCCAATTTTTGCGATACGTTAATTAATTGTACTACAAATACATGAATAATAAATTAATTCCTATTAGAAATTAATTTTGCTATTTGATATTCAAGAATCTTACATATATTACACATATTATGTGTATAATATTGGGAAATTTTTTATCATGTACCATAAATACTGCAATATTTTTTCCATATTATTAATACTACAAGAAAATATACGATCTGAGAAGGTTTCATTTCTACACTCCTACTATAATTTATAATTGAATGAAAATTAGATTCAAAAAACACTTATAATATGCGAATAGTATACATGTATACGTATTAAATTTATGTGTTAATTGAACAAAAGTATCCATTTTATAGCAAACGGTATATAATATAATATTCTGTAATAAGTATGTAACAAGTCAATAAGCATAAAAGCATTACATTTTCATTTTATCGTGTTTATGTGTGAGAATTTATAAACAAGTTATAATAAAATGAAAACGACATTCAGTCTCATAATTTTCTACATTTATATTTTATAATGAAAAACCTTTTATATATTGTGTATATATAACTGGAAGACATAAAACAATTATATATTTTTTAATAATAATATAGTTTTTCAGGAGGAAAATGATTAAATCAAATTATATGTAGTATTATATAAAATTGCTAGTTATTGTTATATACAATTCTAAGACAATTATTATGTAGTTAAAAAAGCCACTATCCAAAAATTCCTTTTGCGTATTGCTGAAAACTACCTGTTGATCCTTTCAAATACAATATAAATCTTTGGAAAAATATAATTTCAGGTTACATACTACCATTTTATTATATAATTTTCGTTTACGTGTTGTTTATTTCACCTCTATAATTATTAAACGACAAATCGTCTAAATTAAATGCCCGTTTATATAGATAATAACCGATGTTTTGGGAAAATATAAACATTATATGGTTGTGTTTTTGTAGGTGGTTTTTAGAAAATCTTTTTTGTATAGGTAATTTTGTGTAACAACAATTTTTTAATTGTTACACTTAAAATAACACCCACATATAAAGTTGTCAAGTGCTACTTTAAAGCTTATCTTTCAACAAATCAAACCAAGCCCATGAACAATGTTTATAGTCGAGTCAATCAATATAACTAACACGTCAATTATGTTGTATGTTGTTGTAAAAAAATCCCATAAAATATTATTATATGGTATATATAGTTTGAATATTAATTTCGTGAGACCATTTTTAATTTGGGTGTTTATATAATGTTTTTAACGCCTTCAACACAACCATATAATTTTTTTTTTTCTAAAATAGAGAAAATCCGCTTAGCTTAAAAATACTGTTTTTATTGATAGATTTATTATTTTGATTGATTTGATTTATTTATCTTTATACATATATATTTTACTGCTGCATAAATTTTTCTTTTATTTTTCATTATAAACAACTTTATAAGAATTTCTAAGTGTGGGCTGGATAAATTAATTGTTGTTAAATGCCGAATGTGACATTTCGTACTTGTGGGACTAATTCTTGTATTGTTACAAGAAGATGAATGTGGCAATTTGTAATTGAAGAAACGTGATATTTTTATATTATACGTATAATTTTTAACAAATTTATTCGTGTCTTTTGTTTCGTGATAACTAAATTAATTCGTCAAAACAATCTTATTTCCCTACTAAAATACAAGCGTTTTTCGAATAGGTTTGTTAGTAGAGCCCGAAGAATTTATTTTGCACATAAAAACGCAAACGGCAGTAGTGGAATCTCATTAAAAAGTAATTCAAGTCTGTTAAAAATCCACATAGATCAAGTTAAGTGGTAATTCGCGAACGGTATATAGTATAATTAACGTATCATTTACGTTTTAGATTAAAACAATAAACGTATATATGAGTATGAGGTAATCATTGTCGATTAGACTAGACCAATGGGCATTATAAATTATGGAGACGAGTCGAATGGATAACATTGATTGACGTTATTATATCATTATGCTTCAGGTTGACAAACTCTTTATTGAGAGATATTCTCTTTGTCAATATAATAAAAAAAAAACTTTGCCATATTTAGATATAATACTTAATTCCATGTTTGTGAAATTCTTAGTATCATAAACCATACAACAATCACATGAGATGCCATAAAGGACGTTTATGTATATGTGGAATAATTTCAGTAAAATCAAGTATTTTCCTGATTTAATTAATGTTTGTGATGTTTTTTTCGAATAAATGCTATAAATTCGTAAAATTATGAATGAAAAAATCACTGTTAAGTATATGAATGAAGAGAACTGAAGAGAAGAGTTAGTCTTAGCCCTAGGGGCTACCATGAATGTTTTACAAGAAAAAAGAAACGTTTATATTAACATGCAAACATTTTCATTACACATTTTATAGTAATCGTTTCGTATAAAATACGATACAGTAGACAATAGAAGGAAACAGAAATTGTTTTGTTTTTAATACATACTAAAAGAAAATTATATAGTGAAAATGCCATAAAGCCGTAGGTACTTTTTTACATGTATTTATCATACTTTTACAACAATATCGCACACCGAGCCCAAGGCATTAAATGCATTTTATATACACACATGTATCGTCGATAAATTGCCGAAAATGTCTGGTTGTACGTTAAAAAACTTTATTGAATAATTTCATTTAATAAGTATATAATATTGTATATACATATATTGTGTTTTTCTTCGTAAAACGCAACCTGTTGTTGTAACTGAAGGTCCTATTTTAAAGAAAATTATTAAAAACATACCATACCCATAAAAAGACGAATATAAAAAAAATTGCACAAGTCGGCACGAAAGCTTAAGGCCAAATATATATAATATATTTTGTCTATAATAATGAAATGGGCCAGTTTTTCGCTGTTATATTTTAAAATTGTTCTAATGTTCTATTCAACTTAAAAATTGCGTAATGATGGATGAAAGGTGTTGGTTAATTTGTCGATTAACTAATTTGTTTTGTCACGTAATGCCCATTTAAATCGGAAATCAATGCAGTTGTAAATTTGGAGTGTTTGTAAAGAACTTACAACTTTAGTTAAGTGAAAAGGCTGGTTTATTTTTGATTTTCTAATGTTTTCTAAAATTGTTAAAAACACATATTTTTGACAAATTTTCATACAACACTATTCTGAATAAATCGATTTGTTGCGATAAAATCAAAACTTAAACCAGAACCTTGACGAGTGTGCAAGAATGGTTTCGTTTCGATGCTTTTTTTCCATTAGGTCTTCAAGTAAAACACTCTGTATTTAGTTGGCAACACGCTCTATTATTGTAATAAGTACAGAGTATCCATTATGGGCCCCATAAAGGATAGAAGCATCATCACATGTAAAGTTATCATTACACAGTGGCCGTCGGGGAACTTGATGAGCACCTGCAGCCTTTCCTGCAGTGTTGCTGATGTTCATAATCATGGAATATAACCCGGGGCCACCCCCAACCCAACACACACACACACACACACAGGAACGGCCCCAGGTCAGCGACTCTCTCGCACAACATTTACGTCAAACGTTAAATTTGCGCACTTGTTTATATAATATATACATTGGGCGCTGATGATGATGCTGATGGCCGTTTGTGGCTTCTTCTTCTTGCCAGCCGCTCTTCTCACGCCCCGCCTACGCAAGGTCAAGGATCTTCACGATTATATTATTATAACACACCATCATCATCATCATCATCAGGCTACTCGATAATTTTATTTTAATTTTTCTATTGTGTGTTTGTATTCAATAGAATAGAGTGTGAGTCGAAAATCGCCATAATTTTTATTTTGGACACTCAGTCTTCCATTCACAGAAGAATTCCATTGCAAAGATGCTGTGCCACAAAGAGGATATCAGTTTAGATTCTCACATAAATTATGTACATTGGACGTGAATTAAATGACAAACACATACGGCTACATCTAATTCGGACGAGATTATAATTAAATATAAATAAACATTTATTATGTGCTGTGTAAAATTTGTCAATTTTCTTTTAAATGAAACTGAGATGTGGTTCTTTTTAAAGATATACACTTTTTTAGATTTGTACTTAAACGGTCTCTGTAAATGTTGTTTGTGTGTTTCACCTTGCACGGAATTTATTATAAATTATTTATGGAATTGACAAATACGTTAAGTGGGAGTAGGTCAAGCCAGGCATTTATCTAAATAAATTTTCATATCATTCGAAAAGAATAAAATTATCTCATTAAAGACGTCCTCTCTCGCTCCACCAATTTGAATAATATATAATATAAAAATGCTGATGCTAGAAAAATGTATTATTAGCTGGATATATCTTTCAATTCTAATTTATTATTGAAATTTAATACGTATATAATATGAAATAAGGATAAAATTTGAATAAATCCGCTTAACACTTGTGCATTTTTTTCTATCTAGTCAATTTTTTGAATATAGATAACTCAACAATAAGAAAATTTCCTGTTTTTTTTTATTTATTATTAAAAACTATTATGAAATAATTATTAAATATTTTTTTATGAATTATTTAATAGTTATGGTAATTTATTAGGATTTAATGTTTGTTAAATGCTTTATTAGCTCTTTATTCATATGACAACACCTTTAATAGCATCTAATAATACCGTTGGCTGGAAAATTATTGAAAAAAGCATTTCCTACGATTACTATGTTATAAAAAGTTGACCTGGATAGTCTAGAAGAAAAATTAGCATATTGCTATATGTATATACCATATGCCAAGAAGCTAAAACAAAGTGTAAATAATTTGATTCCACACAGAATGAAGTTAAAAATTTAAATTTTTTCAGATAGGGTCATGATTGTTGTAATTTCTTATTAACTTGGGCATCAGACACTCAAATCTGTTAACAGAATTTAGTTTGGAATTGTAGATTTTGAAAAATTTACGTTTAAAAATAATATGAAATTTTGGGTACAAATTTGGATTTTGGGTTATGAATCACATTTTTTTATGATACTATACCCGATTATATACATACATATATGTATATGCATCTATGTATAGGCTTTACAATTCCTTCAATAAATTTAAAATACTTATCATAGAAGATACCTATAAATACTAGCCCATTTTCCAACCAACACCCAAAAAGAAGCATTTAAAAAAAAATAGACAAATTCTACACTCAAAGAAAAACTAATAGTGTTATTACATGCGTTTTTCTAATTTCTATTGTAATAAGTGACTTTTAACAAAATTCTTGGAAAATTATAAAAACTGTAGAGGAAAATCAAAAAACTCAAAATGCTTATCTTTTGATTCTCGTTTTTTTATCGATAAAGATTACTTGCAGATTTTGTCAAATAATTAAACAACTGCAATTCCGTTTAATGAAAATTAACATGAGTTTTACTAATATATTGAAAATTTTCCATTGAGACTTGTGTTTTGGCCACAATTCGCAAATAAAATTTAAAGATTTTGGAATTTACAATCTGAAAATGTTAATGTATAGTGGAACATTTTCCCAAATTCCCCTATAAAGTACTTTTACTAGAACTTTCTAGCTGCACTGAAAAGAGTGTTATATATGCACTGCCAAACATAGTATATGAGTGCTCTTCAAAATTTGAAAATCCTTTTTTCCAAAAATTGAAAATTCAAGCATTTTATGAAAGGAATAGTATCTTTTTAAGAAACTGGGCTCGCTGAATGAAAATCCATTTACAGAATTAAATTTACATCAATAGTTTTTTCTATATTATTTAATAATTTAATTTATTCTAAATTTTCTTAACGGGTTGTGATTCTTGCACTTTTTCGAATATACATTATAGTAATACAATTTTAATGAAACTCGACAGTACTTTTGTACTCTAATCATTTTTTATGATTATAGTATCAGATACTTGCAATACAAAAAAAGCGTCCCATCTAATTACAACCTGTTTTACGACTCTACTTTAATTATGAATTAAACTTATATAGCACTAATAATACTAAATGTCCGTCATAATGTTGAGACGTTTTCTGACATTGAAGCACAACAGTAGCAAAGAGCACTCACACACATAATAATATCCAACAACAAAATACTACATAACTGATACGTTGATTATCGTTGTGCAAAATGAATAGAATCATTCGTGATCATTAGTGTGTGTGTTGTGTTTTGATTATGGCTGCACCATCTTGTTCTTAACAATTTTAATTAAATTAAATAGTGATGCACAACTCATCCAACATGTACATATATATACTCGTATATTATACATAGAAATGAAATTTTCTAACATGTGGCTGGCGGTTCACAACGTCATTCTTCTTATACATTACTATATGTATAAAATGATGACCAGATCTATCCAATACTTCTTATAACATACATGGATAATAGCTACCCATTTACGGTTTTGCATTTCAATAGAAATATTATTATTGCAATATACAAGTACATCGCATATTATATTGTTTGAATAGAAAAAATGCGATATATAAATTTTCAATCAATTATTTTATCAGAAATTTTATTTTATAACAATAAATTGGTTATTATGGCAGACATTCCATCTGGATTTGGTCACTTTGGTTTCCAGGCAAACACATTTTGTGTATTATATTGTTAATGTGTATGTGTTATTATAATCAAAACCAATCAAAACAATTATGTTCAATCGAACAACATAATAATCCACTAATAATCAATAAACTATCAACCATTTATTAAGTGGAAATACACAGTTAGCCACAATAATCAGTCATATATTAAAAAAGTTCCTGATGGCCAACATATTTTAACAAAAGATCAATATTTTTTCTTGATGCCTGATGATGCCTTTTTTTTCGTTTGGCACAAATTACGAGGTTAATATCACAATGAATTATCTTTAATACAATTGGCTTGGGGCAAGTTTTTATTCAAACCGAATAAAGGTGTCTTTTGGCATTTATGGTAATTTAACATAACATGTCTTTAGTTGGTTAGATATTAGGTGTGGAACTTGAAATTAGAGACAATTGAACGAATTTTTGACACCCACACAAATAATACTATCTTTATTTTTTTTCTTTTCGATTTAATGATAAATAATGCATCAAAGTGTTAAAAATTAGCTTTCGTTATTATGCTTCATTATTGTAATATTGTAGGTATATGTTTAAAAAAATTAAATGACGATATTATACAATAGGAGTATTACTTTTATAA
This sequence comes from Oryzaephilus surinamensis, assembly GCA_004796505.1. Taxonomy (NCBI): domain Eukaryota; kingdom Metazoa; phylum Arthropoda; class Insecta; order Coleoptera; family Silvanidae; genus Oryzaephilus; species Oryzaephilus surinamensis. The sequence goes on from SSSI01005244.1 coordinate 17,372, forward strand.
TAAATTTACGTACAGTTAAACTGTTTAATAAACACATACATATAGATTGAAAATTATTTACAATTACTAGTTTGAATTCATTTTATTAATGTATTCTAAAATTACAGCAGTTTCGATAATTTTACAATATTTTATATTGTTGTGCATGATATATACGTTTTTTTCAGTAAAAATCTTATTTTATCGCAATAATTAATATCGTCGACTTGTATTTTCAAATATAAAATGAAATATAACTTCATTAATTGCAAATAAAACGTAAAATCTTAAATGAATTTAATTATTACAATAAAAAAAGGAAATTGTTCAGTTTTATAGCATTTTTTATGCACCCAATGGAGATATTAAAGTTTTACTATATTTTTTAATATTATACATATATAACATATAATCTTGGATATATTCCTGTTTGCCATACGTTGCATTATGATCGCTTTCAATAGCTTTTTTTATCAATAAATAAACTAAAAAAATAATCAAACATCTATAATACCTTTATAACGATTGATCCAATAAGTGCAATTTAATGCTCTATTTTATTGTTTATTATAGCATACCACTAGAAAACTATAACTGGCTATAAATTTGCTAGAATTCCATAAACTATTCGATGTTCTAATTATGTTCGATGATTTCTGTTCAATATAAATCAATTAAATACGGAAAATTGCACATTAGTGAATTCCTTCAAAACATTCATTCTTCAGCAATTTTTTTTGTTATTTATTTTGTTTTTTGTTAATATGTTTGTAAGAACTAATAGAGGGAGTATATAAGAAGGGAATTAGTGGCTTATACACTATATTTTCTGAAATGCAACATTGCACATAATATATGACTGCATTATTTGATAGATAACAACACTTTATTGCTTAATGAAGGCTAGTGTATCTGGTTTTCTCTCACAGAAAAAAAAAACACCCAAGTGAATGCCAACTTTTTGAAAGGTTCTTTTTCATCGAGAAATATTTATTCTTGCCATAAATTTTGTTTCAATTTAATTGGCTGTACAATAGTGCTGTGTATAGGATCTTTACCGAAAATTAAATTATTTTTACAATGTTTTTATGCAGCAAATTAACGGAATAATTTCCAACCAACAAGTTGTGTTTAAAGAAATTATTTTAATTTTTCTTCCAAGTACTTATACATATTTTAAAAATAATGTTTCTAAAAACTAAAGTAGTTTATTTAAACACTATCATTTAACATCATTTTATACAATACAACTATAGAATAATAATTAAAGTGAATTTGTATTTTCATAACGGATATTAAAAATAATATACTGTTATTAAAATAATTACTTTCATTTAAATATATTAATATTTCCAGTTGTAAGATGAAACAATTATGTTTTTGTCTATATGAACGATTAAAATTTACGTTGTCGATTATATTATTATGCCATATATTGCGCATATTATATTTTTTTTCGGTTATATATTTTACGGAAGACATTAATTAAGCAAAATCCACTCATGTGTGGAACGTTTAATTTTTATTGTGTAAAAAAATGATGCGTTTAATTATTTTTGGTTTTGTTTTAAAGTATATAAGTATAACCTTTTAATAGAATCAGGAATTTGCTGCTCGTAAACCGGAACTTTTAATGCGAAACACCCATTTTAGTTCATATTATGATGAAATTATAAAACTGTCTTGGGTGGAGTCCATAGTTTAGTAATGAGGAAACATAACTACTTAATCAGGCTACTTTACGAGATGTTTCTTTTGTAATAAAAATATATAATTTATATATAAGCAACTAGCTTATACCTACATGTATTTCCACAGCCATTATTCGGAAAAAATACTTTACTGGCCATTTTTTTACAAAAAACGAAGAAACTCTAGAAATATAGTAATTAAGGCCGGAAGTTTGTTTAATTAAACTTTAAATTACAAAAATATTGAGCAGATTTAAATTGCAAAAATAAAACAGATGCGTATAGTTTTGAATTATTAATTACTCATGTTAATAAACCACTAATTACTGTCGTATACAATTTCACAAAAAAATCTTATGATTTTTTGAATAAAACGAGAAATTTCAACCTAGTAAGCACACGGTGGTTATAAAATGGTTAGAAAAGCGTTAAATGGTTAGAAATTCGTTGTTCGACATAAATATCCCTATTTTGTAACCAAGTATTTTTAAGTTTAAAACAACACATATATTAAACACTTAATTTTTACGTAATATCTTCGTTTTAAAGTATTACATATAAAATGTGACGTTGTTCTAATGTAATTTCTGTTTAGTGCAAGTAACATGGCCTAATTTAAATTTTAAAGGTTACAATTTTGACAAATAAAAAAACTAGTGAAGACGTTTTTCTAACGTTTTTTATACTATGCAACACAATGGTTATAATGAATTTATAACAAGGAGTTTTTATTTCATTATTTTTAATTAGTTAAGGAAACGTTACATGAATTTGCTTTATTTATTAGTGATATTTGTAACTAATATACAACCGTATTGAATATACGTTTTTATAACGTCTTTTGCACTATACACCACAGAGTGGTGATATGGATTCATATTAATGAGTTTTTTTCCCGTTATTTGTAATTAGTTTTTGTTATTTTTTAAAAAGCTCCAAAGCTGATAAAATTCTTCAAAGTTTCGTTTGTTCGAATAGATATATGTAATTGTGCGTAAGCCGGCCCTGCATTACTGCCATGGTCGAGTGGTTTGTTTCACTTTGATCTATCTTATTAATTAAATTTGTATAAAAATTCTAAAAGGGTTATTATATAAAGTGTGTATAAAAAACAATTGAGTCCCTTTGTAATGACCATTTAACTAGTACCGTTCCCATTCCAGGCACGTACTCGTGTTTCAGGTCAGTGACAGATTGTTGGTGCACTGTTGTTCAGGTATGTCATTCGAATAAGTTTTTCTCTGTATACCTCATCTTCTTGTTCTTTACTTGAAGTCATTCTCTAATGTGAATTCTATAGGCGGTGTTGTATTTTCACCATATTTGGTGATCAGCCAGTAAAACAATATAACATCCAAAGTAAATAAATTTGCAAGTTAAAATTGTATGAGTTGTAAAATCAAGTACGCCTTTTTTATATAAGTATTAACGTTGTTTTTTTCCTGGTTTGCTAAATGGCATTAAGACAGGATAGAAAAGGTGAAAATTTAAAGGATTTATACAACAAGTTGTGTGCAGTGAAAAACTCGTTTTTCAATAAAAAGTCCTCGTAAATCATCTACTTTCTTTAACATGTCAAATTAAATCAGATGCCAATTGGCAATGTTGGAAATGGAATTTCTATAAGGACAGTTTTCTTCAGAATTTTTTGGGAAAAACTACAACTTTTATAAATATATAATTAAAACATCAACAAGACTAATGAATGTAACATTATCGTAGAACATGTTAACCATTTATTTTATAAAATTATCATAATAAGTCAATAGTAACGACTACTATATAGAAATAAATCATTAGACAACAAAACACAGCTACTTGTTTACAATTTATATTAATTTCAATTAAGACTGGTATAACATGGATTTATAAATATTTAAATCATTTTCCAAGTGAAATAATTCTAATAAAAAATGTACTTAATCAATGACATTTGCACAGTTATAAACTATTTACAAATGTAAAATTGTACCGATAGAAAACTAGAAAATTAATAGGTGGAAATAATATTATTATTAGATTAACATGTAATTTTTTGCAGCATTTTAACCGGATATATGCAAGAATTTATATTATACAGTTGTATATAATTTTTTTATTAGAATGAACAAGAAAACAATGCATATTTAAATTAATGCAACTATTATATAGGGTAAAGTTGGGAAAGCTTTCAGTTTCTATATAAATTAAAAGCGTTTTGCATTTACTTTACCACCTTTTATTAATTTATTATAGAAAGTGTTTATATGGAGTGTGTTGTCCACCTACCCATCATTTTATAATTGGTTTATTAAATACTATAGAAAATGATTCGTCAGCCCACGTACCTATATTGTTGTGTATACTTGTGTAAAATGTTACTTTTTAATACAGTGATATATTATTTTGAAAAAAATTGTTGTTGTCTTGTATGAACAATGCATTTAATAATCAATTTCATTTATTTGCACATTACTGAATCCCTCAAATGACAACCACCTACAAAAATAAACGAAGAATTTTTTAATAATGCTAATGAAGGCGTTTGAATCCACATACAGGGTGTGTTAATATTGTCTTAATAATGAAACAATGACATTATAATATGAATTTATAAATAATAATAAATGTAAATATGTAATCATTTTATTCATCCAACAATATTGTAAAAATTTTATACTTATCAAAACGATTTTGATTAAAAAACTTGAATTATTTTTTAATAAAATTTTAGCCAAAACTTGATTATAAGAAGACTTAAGAGGAAATTTTGTAAAAAATTTGTTTTTCTTTTAATTTTTTTTATTCAACAACACAATTTCATTACAAAATAATTTAATCATTATGTATTTTGTAAATTTGGTCATAAAACCTTTTAAAAGTAGGTACTTACTTATACTTAGAACTCTTTAAGATTAAGAGATGGATATTTTTTTATTTTCTTGTAATGGCTCATTAAAAAAGCTAAAATTTTGTATTCTTTACAAAATACTATTATAAAAATATGTTTCTTATAAACTCTCCAAGTAAACAATGTATCGTCTATAAATGTAATCTACTTAATATTAATTAAATGGTAGTTATATTCAATTTTTTTTTGTACGCAATCGATAAAATTGCGAAAAACACGATCAGAATGACATTATGTTAAATAAAAACATTAAAGAAACATATAAGTATATATGGACTGTAACAGATAGTGATGGATGTTTACCGTTTCAGTACTAGCATCTGCAAAGTTTTATGTATATAACATAAATGTATATACATATAAACACAACTCGTATGTTACACAAGGAAGTTACACCGTGTTGCAAACTGCATTTCGATTTTAAAATAAGTGTTTTTCAATGACGATTATTACCACAAATGGTCAATTAATACATATTCAATGGCTCTTATATGTACGATTTTTGCTCAACTCATTTTATATGCCACAAACACAACCAGCTAAATAGTAAATTTTCAATTAATTTTAAAGCTGAATTAATATTATTACAATAAAACGAAATTTTATAATGCTGGAACGAATTCAACTGCAAAGGGATAAACTCTGTATGAACTGGAAGGCCAACACCTATGTAATGTAACAGTAAGTAAATAAATAGTTAAAAATTTTAGTAAATTTAATAATGAATTTAAATTATTACAATAAAACGAAATTTTATAATGTTGGAGCGAATTTAACTATACAATGTACTTTGTATGAACTGGAAGGCTAACACTCTTATAATGTGAACAGTAAATAGTTAAAGATTTTAGGCTGAATAAAAATTATTTTGATAAAACGAAATTTTACAATGTTGGAACGAATTAAAATGCCTTTACACGATTAGATTTTTCCGCATATAAATATAAACTAATAATAAAACTATGGGCAGAGTTAAACTCTGTATGAATTGGATGGTCAACACCCTTGAACAATAAATAGTTTAGTAAAAAGTTTTAGTAAATTTAATGTTGAATTAAAATTATTACAATAAAACCGAAATTTTAAAATACTGGAACGAATTCATCTGCAAAGGGTTGAACTCTGTATGAACTGGAAGGCTAACACTCTTGTAAATTGAACAGTAAATAGTCGAAAATTTTAATGATTTAATGTTAAATCGAAGTTATTATAACAAAACGAAATTTTATATTGTTGAAGCACTTGAAGCGAATTAAACTAACAGACAATGTTGTATGAACTGGAAAGCTAACATCTTTGTAATTTGAAAAAACAAAATACTTAAAAATTTTATTAAATTTAGTAGTGAGATAAAATTATTATGGTAAAACGAATTTTTATAATATATTGGAACGATTTTCGTAAACTATAGACAGGGCTGAACTCTGTACGAACTGGAAGGTCAACACCCTTGTAATTTAAAAAAAGTTAAAAATTTTACTGTTGATGAGTGTGTAAAAATTTGCTGGAAATGAGTAAGCATAATATACGTGTTAAAGACATTTATCGCCCACATTATGACCAAATGGGGGGTGGCAGCACGGACCACAAACTGCGCCCATACAACAGGTCACCCTTTAATCTTTGTGAGGGTGGACGTGTCTATAAGCCTACGCTGTTTTACAATGTCTTGACCGATAATGTTTTTATTTTGAACGTATAAGCAATGTCTATGTTTGTATAATGCTACCTGATATTATTACAAACACTAAAACATTGTTGAATCAATTATTTATACAATGGTTCACCCACGTTTAGTTGAAAACGCCCGCACAATATTTACATTTTACGGGATTTGTCGTCGCGTACAAACTTTTTTCTTACATATTAGTAGGCTTTTTTGTGTCTATTTTACCCTACATCTAGTCACATATGTTTTATTACAAATGCACGTTTATTTCTAACCGATTTTCAACGCCACATAAAATATCATTTTAAAATATATAATACGGCAACTTGATACAATATTATATATGTATAATAAAAGTTATGACTTGTGTATAATTGTGGAAATAATAATTTGCGTTAAATTACAGCGAAATGTGTGTAATTACACATTCTCACTGTATGTACATGTATATGTATTTGTATAATTTATAGATTGTAATAATATTTTAAAAATTTTAAAGGATGTCTGCTAAACGTAATTAAATTAGGAAGAAAAATTTCTGTCAAATATTATATACAAAAACATTTTATATATGGTAATAATAAATTAATGATTGTAATTACTGAATAATAAATGATAAATATTCATTATTAAATGAATAAATAAATGAATCAATAAGCTCATTTAATATGCTATTGTATATTCATAAATTTGTAGTTAATAACTATATACATATATTATTAAGTTTATTGAAGAAGATAAACTCAAAACAGGTATATAAATATATGCCTGTTTGCAAAAATTTGCAAAAATGGAAATCACAACAAAAAGAATATTGTTAAAGGAATTTTAAAAGTTGGCCATGTAGAGTGCATTCAATTTATGTTATAAAGTAAATATATAAGCAATGTGAAACATTTACGGACCACCCGAGTATTAAAAAAACACGAAATTAATAACTGACGACACTTACATTAATTAATATCATCAAATAATTATTTATTGCTTTTGCTGTATAATCGTAAAATCCAGAATTTAATTATACAGTGAAAACATTATGTTCTTTCTTATTTGGTTTCGTGAAAATTACAGACAAACTTGGCAAATTCAAAAAAAAATCCAAAAAGGACCCAATTTCTACATGTTTAACTTTAGAATCTCGTTTAAATAAATTAGTAGTCCATCTAAATCCCTCTAGAATAACGTTCTTAATTAAAGAATTAACAAACCGAACATGCATTTATGAAATTAATTGAATTTCAATTACACAGAATAGTGCAATATTTCTTTCTTTTGTTGAAAATAAATTAATCCTTTTGTGTAAAATTTACAATGTAATCGATTTGTTGTTTAATACAAATTAAAAAGTCCCGTCTGACCAATTAGTGCATTTCCCAATAACGTTTTTAATTGCATTTTTTCCACATGCACACGAAAATAAAAAAAAACAACGCACACACTGAAACTATATAGATATATATGCAGTATAGAGTAAAATCCATTTCCAGATACTTTATAACGTGTACAGAATACACAAATAAGTGTGTGTCTTCTTCACTTGCAATATGCAAATGTGATGTAATTAACATGAAGCATTAATTGCCGTCACGAATCTGTATTTTATATTGAAATTAAATGTTTCATGTGTATGGATAATTGGCAATAACATGAAAATATGAATTGTACTTGTATAATGTTTACGTGTTTATATTATAATGTGTATGGGGATTGTATAGTTTAGAGAACCATGAAACCAAATGGTAGAAAAAAAACTTTGCATATATGCAAATCGACATATTCGTGTTGTTTTATACTGTAATTGCCTTTTCAAAAACAATTTCCATATGTCTTTTTAAACCATAGAAATTTCCGATAATATTCCAAACCATAATTTATAAATATATATGTAGGTATACGGATAGTTTAGACCGGTCAGCGTCGTCTTTTCTCCCATCACGACCTAAAAATGACAAGTGGCTCTTGTGACGTCACAAGCAATTGACAGATATTGTCAAAATCTATTATAGAGGTTACATTTATTTAAATTGTTGTCGAAATGCGTATGTAAATGATGAAAATGTCAGACAATTGATAATTTTAAATGTCAAACACTCGAACAAACATTAAATTTTTAACTGGTTGAGGATTTTAATTCGCTAATCACGTAAGGAGCTGTTGTGACGTCAGGGATAGAAACCAGGCGCGCCGATCGTTCTAAACTAACCGTGTGTATATATAGGGTGATTCTATGTCCTTGTAACATGTTTGTCTTACGTGAACAAATATCGGTATTTTTGATTATAAATAAAATGCCTTTATTACCCTAACGCCAGATAAATTCCATCTTTCTGTATCAAAATTTGTGCACACCTGTTTGAATAAATTTCGTGAGAATTTTTCGATAGATTTTTTTAAAAAAGGGTGATGGATACGAAACTAAATAAATAAGGAAGCCCTAATAATAAGGCATCTATTTTCTATTATAGGAGAAGTTTTAAGTAAGCCATGTACAAATATTTTTCATAGTAGTTTATTTTACATATATTTATGTTAAGTAAATAATAGAAATAAACATAAAGAAAACTAGATTCGATAATATTTTAATTAAATGGCCACAACAATATGTAAATTTACATGAAATTGATTGGATTTACACGTTGATGGATCCATCAATTTTGTTTGTACATTTAATGTACATAATTATTATCTATCAGTTAAAGCTGTATAATTTAAGTTGGTATATGGGTTTAGATATTGATGTAAACCAAATCCTTTACCACACATTTAATTACCGATGGGTGATGGGTGTCCAGAACAACCCAGCAATTTCATTAATTCCGTAATTAAATAACTTTCAACAATAATTGACGAGTTTACATATGGTTTTTGGGAAAAGATTTGTTTAATTGTTTAAACTTGAAGAAAAATTAACAATTTACTGACTACTTTTATATATTCAGGTCTATATTCTGTAAAGCTCTATTTGTTTTAAACAGTCCGTTAAAATGTTAACCAGAATTCATGAAAAATTAAATCGTAATCAATTATCAAATAGGTAAGTATAATAATATGTACTTATATACGTACCTACTATTAGTTTAGGTAAATTCGAATAATTTAAAGTTAAAATTAAAATTTGTATTATAACCATGTCTTTGCTATGGCGCGCCAAAAGGGACAATATTCGAACTTTTTGAAAAATAAAAGTATTCATAAAAAAATAAAAGTATTTACAAAAAAAATTAAAGCATTTATAAGAAAATAAAAATATTTAATAAAAATAAAATTATTAAGAAAAAAAAATTACAAATATTCAATTTTTTCCGAAAAACTTTTTTTTTCTGTAAAAGTCTTATTTTTTGGTAAAAGTTCAATTTTTTTTATAAAAGATTTCTTTTTTTACAAAAGTTTTACATTTTTATTAAAGTTTTTCTTTTTTGTAAAAGATTTATTTTTCTGTAAAAGTTTTGTTAAAAATATCATTTCCTGTCTCTAAAACCCCTCCCCAATATCCCTCCTCTTCGTTTTTTCCCACTTTTAATATAAGCGTATCTATAAACAGAGCCGCGTTTCTATGTATATGAGGCGCCGATACGGACATAACAGTATTTTTAAAATATATAATTTTTCTCTTAAATATTTTTCTGTTTTGTTAATATACATATATATAAACTTTCTAATTATATTTACAAAGTTATTTAAAAAAATACAATAATCATTAATTTTAAAAATTATGTTCTACAATTTTTATATACACTTGGTCCATTATAAAAAAATGCCTTTGCCTATATGCGCAGTCGTATTTTCGAAGAGGGAGAGACCCGACAAATTTAAAAACGCCCATAGACGCACATAGCTCGGAGTTACTCCGAAGGTTATTTTATAAAATGGACCAAGTGATACATA
>SSSI01005249.1:0-19645 GCA_004796505.1 Oryzaephilus surinamensis
GGGTATTTTTGACACATTTGAAATAGTTATTTGTTATACGAGTGCGGAAAAAAAGTATTTGCAAAATCGAGTATATTTTGAAAGACGACAACTTGCAAATATCTTTCCGCCCGTGTAAAACCCAAGATTTTTTGTAACAAACATTTGAATTTATTTAATTTTGTTTTAATTAAAAAATTAATGGTTGCTCGAATTTAGGGATATTTTTTTGGTTGGTAATAAAACAATTGAACAAATTTACCAACTGTCAATGTCAGTAATTGCCACAATTTCACCATAAACTTTAATTTTAAATAATTGAAGACATATTTCTTTGTTGATTTATTTAGTGCATCGTGTATTATTATAAAATAAGTTGAATTAAAATATTTTGTGATATTAATAAGATGGCCACAACAAAATTTACACACTATAGAATTAGCCTGAATTCCAGCAACCAGCAATTTGTTCAGTACCAACATTGTTTTTTCTTATAACTGCGATCGTACAGTAATAACCCCTATTACTGTACGAATTTTGAGTAAAAATTAAAACTCTAAATACGGTTTAAAATAAAAGTTAAACTAAGCAATCTATTTTAAACAAATATTTTTATTATCTATACTATTAATAATCAATTCAGTCTAAAATCAGTACATCGATCCTTTGTCTTCTTTATAAAGAAAGTAAATATTTATATTTCCTTTTTTAGTGAAAACAGTTTCTACATGTTGGATTAAAAATATTGCAGCTATTCCATAAGCTAAACATGGGATCCCTAGAAAAATAAATCTTTTATTACATGTTTTTACAATAGCAATGTGACTTTCAACATAAAGTGTAATCTATACCTAAATTAAATACTTTAATAAATCGAAAAAAGTAATCTTCTATAATTAAATTTTGTTCAGGCCTTTTTGTACAGTGATATTTTATGTAAGGGTAACATCCAGTTCGTAAAATGTGGTAATTTGTATTGCCCACTTTCCAGTTGAAATGGGACTTACCCCATTGGTCATCTATGATGCAGCTGTACTGCAAAAAAATTTTTTATCAAAAATTCAAAACAATTGTATCTGTTGTTACAAACTTTTACGAAATAAGAAGTCCAAGGCGGTTCATTACACTGCCGTAAATAATCCGTGAGAACTTGGGAGGAAGTAGGTTTAGATAATTTCCTATTGTTACCTTTATGTAATTTGTTTAATATCGTATTTACTCTAAGTATTAATTTGCACATTTTTCACATTAAATATTAAAATGTTATACATAGTGAATTCTGTAAGTCATTGCCAAAAAAATATAAAGAAATGGAACATATCAAATATCTATCTCCTCAATCGTTAAAAATCGAACTGTTGTGTACTTGTGTAGTATAATTGGTTGCATAACCAACTAGTATTTTTCAAAATGTAATAAAATAATAATAATAATAGATTTCAAATTAAACAGTAATGAGACAGTATCTGAGTATGAGTATATATATATATATATGTATATATATATATATTATGAGTATCTGAGACAGATTGTAAAAAGGTCTTTTCTTAATTTTGATACCTTGCCTTTTCAGGGGGTCACTTTTGTTCCAAATGGTCTATGTGACCACTTCCTTAAGTCCTGGTACATAAATATGGGCATTGCAAAATGCTAAATTTGTTTGAAATCATAAAATAGAAATATGTACTCGTACATATTATATACATACACTTAAATCTGCAAATTATTTTACTAAATAACAGAAATATGTGCATATTTATAAAAGTGATGCGCTTCTATCGTAAAACCGCAAACATAATAAAACACATAAACATGCAGTTGTTTAAATAGAGAGTTAGCTAAATAATGTACTGTAATATTTATCAATAGGTATACGTATACGTTGCTCATATCTATCGGTAGGTAAACATTTTATCTTTACATAATCGAAAATTTTTTATGTTTTAATCAATACTCCAGTTGAATTAATATAGGATAAACGCTGTCACAAAAAACGTTTTAAAAACGCCATTAAGTGTAAGTTCTTAACAAAAATGTCCAGTACACCTGCAAAATTTCCAAAACCCCAACTAAGGGGTCTTTTGCACCAGCAAATTAAACTGAATTTTATCGGTATGGGTGCATGTGTCCTTCTGGCTGGAGTTTATATGCGTTTTTGGTATGGTGCGAACCGTAAACAACGCTACGCCGATTTTTACAAGTAATAAACAAGTCTTCTTGCTTATTGTGATCTAATGATAGCAATATTTTTCCAGAAACTACGACATCGATGCCGAATTTGAGAAAATGAGGAAAAAGGGTTTGTTCGACTCCTGTGATACCAATTAAAAGGACACGATAAATGTAGTCTATAATGAAATACAGTTGAATTTATAATATTTTACTGTATTTTGTATTATAATAGTAAATAAATAAAATAATATAATTTTAGTGTACTTCTGAGTGATGAGATTCGGATTAAAAATAATTTTAAAATATTATATAATATTGTATAATTTGTAAAAGTTTGTGTAACATCCACACATGCCTCATCTATATAGTAATTATCATATATAGATATATCTTTAAATTGTTAATAACCGACACCAGAACCAACTGTACAAGTTGAAGAACGTGTTTAATATAAACTCGGTGAGACGATTTTACAAAAATCATATAAGTCATTTATTTCGAATTGAATCAGCTCTTGTGCGTTTTCAAATGTCTTATTAGATGTGCCTTTTGTGAAAATCGCTTGTTACAGTATTCGCACAGAAAAGCTTTTTCTCCCGTATGCACCAACATGTGCTGATACAGTTGACCTTTTGTAGAAAACGCCTTCCCACACTGGTCACAGTGATAGTTCTTTTCACCCGTATGGATTTTAATGTGTGTATTTAAATTACTGGAACTGGCAAACCGTTTCGGACAATACGTGCATCCGTACGGCCGTTCTGAAGTGTGAATTGCAATCGTATGTTTGGTGAGTTGTTGTGCGGTGGCAAAGGCTTTACTACAAGCTGCACAAATGTGATTCTTTTCGCCTGTATGCGTCCGCATGTGTGTATGTAAATGGCCACCATTTATGAAACGTTTATCGCATAAATGGCACACATACGGCCGTTCTCCTGTGTGGATTCTTATATGATGAACAAGACCCGGTTTCGTACGAAAAACTTTGCCGCACGTATCGCACTGGTGCTGTTTTATTGGCTTTTTAATATTCTTTTCTTCCTCCAGCACAGTACTAGTTGGCTTTAAGTCACTCAGCTCTAATTTGAAATTGTGTAAATCATTGTGTAAGGAAGTGCTCGCCTCGATCTGGATTTCGTGTATTGTTGGTTGCATATCTGGATGCTGATTTTGAACTTCTTGCACATTATTCGAAATTATATCTTTACTGTTACTGTTTTCGATGTAATTGTTATCCACTTCGACGGTTTCATCTTTTTTAACGTTCATAAAACCATCGAAATCTGGTGTAGATGGTAAATGATTGTGAAATGTTGTTTGTTCGAAACACTGTCGCAGTTTTGCATCCGAATTTTCGCATTGTGTCTTGAACTGGAATGCTATATTTAGTTTTGTTATGCACTTTTGACAAATGTAACGTGGTAATCCATCGCCATCCAGCACCTAAAGAACTTTGTCAACTTATTACGCTAATTAAATTTTTTATTTACCTGTACTGAAGCACAAGCCATTATTAATATAGAAAAGTGTGGCGGTTTTATAGGATCAAATATTGGCATCAATTTTGGACCTTTTTCCAAACAAACTCTACAAATGTTGTTTATATTCATCGTTAAATAATAATTTAATAATTCGTTTGATTGCATAGTTGTGCTTTTATTGTTGTTGTTGTTGTTGTTGTTGTACGCCATTTTTATTTTACAGAATACTGTTTTATTGTCAAATAAAAAGTGTCTTTTTCAAAAGATAAAAATTAAAAACAGTCATTAATTTAATACTTTCGATTATTTATGTTAATATGTAAGTATGTAATATGTTTCTATTTTTCTAATTCATAAATGAATTAATAATTTATGGTAGTTTTAATTTTTTAAAGTTGCTTTTTGTATTTGGAGATGGCAGCACTAAATCCAGAAATCCTACAGAAATCTACAGAATTCCATACAATTATTGTAATTGTCAATTTTGTCATTGTCAGTTTTATCTCCGTGTATGTTTCTGTATTATTTTCCGAAATCATATTATGTAAATAAAATAAAAATTGTGCATTACGAGTTACGAGTAACAACGATTAGCGATCAAAACTAGTGTTTGACTCGACATGTAATTATATTCAAAATTTAAAGTGCATCAAAACAAAAACAATTTTTTTCTTCATAATACGAATAAACATTAAAACAATTTTACTAAATATAAATTTTCTTTGTAAATTTTATCTAATAGTTTTTTATTTTCACAATAGAATGTTAATTGATTGGTTCTTTAAACATCAAATATTTAATAAAACCACAACTATGCGCATTTATATTGAAAATATGATGTAAAATATGTTTGTATATGTAATGGCTATTGGGAAAATGACACAAAAATCACGAGATTGTGGCTGTTTGTCTCCATTAATACCATGTATTTACGCTGCATCCCCTGAAGAAATTATAAATAAACGCCGAAGCAATGAAATCGATCGACAGTTGGCCAAAGAGAAACGTGAGTACAGAAAAATCGTTCGTTTGTTGTTATTGGGTGCTGGTGAATCAGGAAAATCGACCATCATCAAACAGATGCAAATAATACACGTGGAAAAATTCAACGAAAATGTGAAGCAAGAACGCCGGCACGATATAAGAAAAAATTTACGAGAAGCCATTATTGTACGATTACTAAAAATTGTATAAGTAACAATTTCGATGTAATTGTGAGTGTTTTCAGAGTATTTTGCAGGCAATGCCTACGCTTTCACCACCTGAGAGGCTCGAGAACAAAGAAAACGAGTCACGAATGAATTGGTTGCTACAAAATGCCCATTCCGACGATACGAACTTTCCACAAGAGTTCTACGACCACATTGTTGCTCTTTGGCAAGACAAAGGAGTAGAAGTATGGCCAAAATTGTTGATCATTTCTCTTTAATAAAGCGATAATTTGACAAATTTTTCGTAACGTGTAATGTAATGCTCTTTTTCTCAAAGAAATAACTGTTTTCTTTAAATGACAAGATAATGACGACATTAACGAATTAATAGAGGCAGCCCTAAAGTGTTTATGAGTAAATTTGTCAAAATATACATGTCTAGAATTGAAATCAGAAAAACTGAACATAATAATCCGTTTCAGGCGACTTACCATCGTAGCAGCGAGTACCAACTTATCGATAATGCCCAATATTTTATTGAGCGTATTGAAGAAATACGTAAAGACAATTATTTACCAACAGAGCAAGACATTTTACGGTGTCGAGTGCTGACAAAAGGCATTCACACTATTAAATTTCAAATTAAAGATGTTACGTTTCAGTATGAACAGGAATTATAATAAATGTTGTCTCTTACTAATAATTTTCTGTCGTTTTCAGTATGGTAGATGTTGGGGGCCAACGTGGGGAACGTCGTAAATGGTTTCTATGTTTTAATGAAGTAACAGCTATTATATTTGTGGCTGCAACAAGTTCATTTGATTTGGTACTACGTGAAGATCCAACTAAGAATCGTTTGAGAGAAAGTCTAGATATATTTAAAGTTGTATGGAATAATCGTTTTTTACGTCATATATCCGTGATTTTATTTTTAAATAAACAAGATATATTCAAACACAAAATTTTGACCAAACGTGTTAAAATACAAGACTATTTCAATGAATTTCAGTATTTCGAATTGCCAGCAAAAGCGAGAAAAGATGCGAACAATGAACATCCGGATGTTGTTAAAGGGAAGTATTTTGTTAAGAGTTTATTTAAGGTGAGTTATTTCGAAACATTTGTTTTTTGTCGAAAAAAAAACATATTTGTTGATCATTTTAATACAATATTAGTCGAGAAATTAGCGAAACTGTGAATAAACTACATAGCCAAATTTACAAATTATATAATAAAATTATCAACAAAAACTTTATGATTTAAAAATACATTATTTATTACAATAAAGAAATTTTTATAATATTAAAAAATTATTAATATGTACTTATTATAATGTAGATTGTAGAATAGACATTGGATTTAAAATTTTATCTTTTTTAGAACATTTGCGTCGAGTCTAACATATCTACAAACAATTACCATTGTTGTTATTTTCACTTTACATGTGCCGTTGATACAGAAAATGTAAAAAGAGTATTTAATGACTGTCGCAATATTATACAGATTGACAATCTTCGTGAAACAGATTTATTGTAATTTCAAGAATTTGATTGTTTGGTTATGGAGGAAATTTTGCTCAAGTGACAATCGAAAAATTCATGAAAAATTCATCTACTTTGTGATTATGTGAAACATAAGAAAAGAGTATATTTTTAAACTATATAGTCAAGGATTTTTTTGTGATACTTTTATACGTATAGTCTATTTTTGTTATACTCGTAGTACCTATAATGCATTTATATTTATTTATTGTTTATTAAGTGGTGGTTTATCTGTGCCTTTCTGAAATGTATATTTAGATAATAGCTTTTATTACTATTTTCCTTTTTTTGAAAGAATTTTGTTTATTTAGAATATTACTTAAACAGAATTATTCCCGTGTTGTTTCTGTGCCTTGAAAGTGGAAAAAGGCAAGATTTATCGTTTATGTATATAATATAATTAAATTTAATGTTCTCCTTAAATGTGTCTCTTCCTTTATAGTGTTGAAAAAATGTAAAACAGAAATATGATACATATAAAGTTGTCTCTGGTATAAAATAGTTTTTATTTGTAGAAATTTATTTTATTACCACCCAAAAGTTATGCAACTAGCAATGTTTTAATAAAATTCGAACAAAGTAATTAGTTAATTAACATTTAAAAAAATTGTAAGAAAATCATCATGTGTAATTATGGCAAAATTTGTTGTAAACTGGGACTCTGGTAATAAACTAATAAGTAATAATGAATAATTTAAATTGTCCGCGTTAAAGTGCGCACACATCAAAACAATTGACAGTTTTTGGGGCGCCATCTTACCAATATCTAACTCTACATCCGTATCGTCGAATAAAGAGTCAGTTTTTGTCAATGTCGGACATGTTAAATATTTTCTTTAAGTTATTGTGAGCCAAAAACTGGTAGTTTATGATAAACTGTTATTAAATACTATATAAAATATATCGAACAATTGCAATAAAAGTCCGCGATTTCCCAGTATAAAGTAGGCATTGAAATTAGTGCTTTTTTTCAACCAGTTCAGTATCGTTCAAGTGGAAGAAAGTCGATTTACTGTCAAGTAAAGGCCGACCAGGGTGTATATCGAATAATATTAGTGTGTATTAGTGTATATATGTGTGTGTGTAGTTTTTAAGTACACCGACAGAGGATCTATCCGAAAAAAAACAAATGCACATCAACTAAACTAGAAAACGGAAAGAGGGCCGGCCTGTACATCACATATAGATAGACAGAGAAAAAAAATTTGCTAAAAATTCTATTTTTAATCCAGCACATAAAAATATAAAATATATTTCGTGAAAGTTATTTTTGAATAGCAAATTTAGTAAAAATAAACCATCTGAAGTTATGTCGCGCGAAGCCATTTTCACGTAAAAAACGACGATAGTGTTCTCACAGCCAGCTAAGATTTTTGATTTTTTTCAAAAAAAATCTGACCACCATGATTGTAATTGTGCAATTTAGGTTATGAATTTACCAAAATCGGTGTGTTTTTTTTCGCCAGTTTTGTTTCAAATCAATCAGAATATTGTTATAGTGGGTCGGCGGCATCGTGTTGTTGTGAACAAGTGTTGTTGTTCTTAGGAGTTGCACCATCACAGAATTTGAATATAATAATATCGAAAATATCAGAAAATTAAGAAACTAGGAGGCGGCACGGTGGCGTCGGGCCCGGAGTGTGGCCCCGTGGCCGCCGACAAAGGGGCCGACTGTTGGTGGTCCCCATTGGCGGCCATGGGCTGTTTTGGTAATAGTGGCGTCGATCCAGCACAGACCACGGAAGACATAAGGACTCAAAAACGGATCAGTGATCAAATTAACCGGCAATTAGCTAAAGAGAAGCAAGTCTATCGAGCTACACATCGGCTACTGTTGTTGGGTGCTGGCGAGAGTGGTAAGTCGACAATCGTTAAACAAATGCGTATCCTACACGTGAACGGATTCAGTGAACGAGAAAAGAAACAGAAAATTGAAGACATCAAGAAAAACATCAGGGATGCAATCATTGTAAGTTTGTTAACTTATTTTAAGTAATTATTCAGCTATGTACTTATATGCATTTTAATATAGAACTTTTATTAAATAAATGAAAACTAATTTTGTGTTTACAGACAACGGTTTCCACTTTTAAATAGGAAATTAAGGAAAAGGAACACTTTTAGTTTTCATTTATTTATAAGTTATAACATTTACGTACATATATTAGTTCACTGATCACTAATAATACTTAACTACAAAGACTACTACTTACATACTTAACTACAAAGACTACTACTACATACTTAACTACAAAGACTACTACTACATACTTAACTAAAAAACACTGTGTTCTAGAAAGAGACTATGACTACGTTATACCCTGTTCATTGTGCAGCGGGTAGACTATAAAACTGCAGGATTTTCAAAATGTATAAAAATTGTATAATTATCTTTTCATTGGTGTTTAAATAAATAAATGTTTTGACACAGATAACAGATTACAAATATACAGATATTTCACTCAGTAAGAGGGAAGATGATTACAGGCAGATAAAAAGCACATGCAGTTAAAGGGCGATCGGAAAATATCGGTAACGATCGAAGATACATGCCAAAATATGGCCAAATATGAATTTTAGCGAGATACCGGTATGATGTCCGGTATGATTATGTACTATGGTTACAAGTGGTAACAAATCCACTGCATACCAAATTTTGCTAGATAAAATGCACTGGTACGTCATTATCTCCTTAACATACAATCAAATGTTTTTTCCTTTAAAATTTAATGAAATAGGTACCATATTTATGTCTTGCTAAAACACGTGTGCAAGTATTATACTGTTTTCATCGTGTAGAGAACGAGGTAGAGAACTATAGCAATGGGCTATGCTCTGAAATTCTGAATGTTATGAGAAATCCTGCTTTTTATTGATGTTTCAAAGCATTTATTTAATTAAACAACAATAAAAATATAGCATTTTTTAATATTTCAAAAATACCACAATTTTATGGTCTGCTGCACAATGAATACAGTAGGTATAGCGCCATTTCCATTACAGCAACCTCTTTAAATATGTATTTTACATTATTAAGATTATTGGAGTTGACTACATATTAATAAAGGCGTTAAATTAATGTGACAAAACTTTTTTACATGACCCCTACGGAAAATAGTGAGTATCCCCATAATAACATACTGCAGAAACTTATAAATTGCGTAAGGTGTGATATCACTGATAAAATATCACTACAATATTTTCCGTAGAGGATCGTAAGGAATCGTGTGGGGTCGTTTAAAAAATTGTGTTCATAACTCGGCGTACGTCGAGTTCCTCAATTGACACTCGAATGAAAAATTCTCCTTTCCATCTCTTGTTATGAAAATATCTATTTCATTTTGTAGGAATTTTGTTTTGATTTAAATGAGTGTCGGTTAATTTTAGGGCAAGTTTTTTTCGATTTCCTTGGTTATCTTTAGTTTATATTTAAATAAACTTAAATCTCTTAAGGCTTATGTCTGAATGTGTGTTGAAAGAAACATGTTAAAAAATTTTTAATTTGACACAAAAAAATATGGTTTGTCCACTATGACTTCTGATTGTTTGTGCAACTTAAAAACGCAAATAATGCTATAAACTTTGAAACCCCATGTATACATATTAAATAAATATAATACCATCATTTCTTTCAAATCTTCGGCGGAGTATCTGTTGTTAACGAAAAGTAAACAATTGGTTGTTTCCAATTAGACTGTACACCATGGGCCAAAAATAATCCCACAGATGATGCAGCTTTTTCTCTTTCTCGCATTTTTCACTTTTAAAGTGTAGTGCTTACAAAACAAGATCATTTGAAAGTCCTCCTTCAATTACCCGTTTTTCACAATACATATTTAAAAAATTATCTTGATGTCGTTACATCTTTCACCTGTAGTAATAATATCTAGTTATTTTCATAAGATGGAACATAAGATGAAAAAGGGGTTTTTCATACGAGTGTGAATTGAGAAACTCAATGTATAATAGCTAACTATTAAGAAAAAAGAAAATAATACTGAAAAGTCATCGGTTTACACACTGGGCATGGCATTTAGAGCTCAGGCTTGTGTTGCCAAACATTGTTTGTCGCCTCGCAAACATTCACCTCCCAAACTCTACTGCATAAATAACTATTGCAATATCTCGCCTTTACCAGACTCCGCTATTGCAAATGCTTCTTTTCCGTCCTTGTAAAACAAATGGCTATTATTCAGAAATATTTTTTCGCAAGAGCGAAATTTAAAGCGCGACAAAGGAGCTCCTTCGCTCTGCTGAAGCGAACTCCATCTGGTGTTGTATGTACGCCGACATAGATCGTGTTCCTCAATTTACACTCGAATGAAAATAACTATTTTTAATTATTTTACTTTGTCTGTCTGCTTAAAGTATACGCAACCCTGCTCAAGAGCATTTTTGACGCAATTTTTATGACAAAGATAATAAGTTCGAAATGAGGCAGACTTAAAGGCGAATTTTAGCGACATACGAAATTTTGTTCTCTAAAATGCACTGGTATGTAAAGACAGGTATACTGACAATACTGACGTACATAACATAACCTCTAAATAATCATGTATTCATGTTATGGTAGCTACAGGCAGTTGCTAAAATGTCTACAAAAATAGTATATTACGCACCTAGGGAGAAAAGTAGGACATTCGTGCCCGTTGGGTCGGTTGTCTACCGAGCCGAAGGCGAGGGTCACATTTTCGCGGTTGGGTATGTCCTACTTTTCTCCCGTGGTGAGTACGATTTTTTCCCACCTGAATGAAAAGTTCGTTCCTCACATTTTTAATATAAAAGATGTTCAACACTTTAATAAACATGCAGTCGCTAGGTTAGCGGGAGAAAACTTACCGGGAATTTCCCGTGTAGCAGGGAAAAAAAGCGAACTTTTCATCAAGATGGAAATTAGTCTATTACATGCCTAGGGCAGTAAAATAAGAAATGTCTCAGATCACATTTAATTTATAAGGCTGGAAACTGAACTTTCGCGAGTGTGAGTTATTTTTTGAGTTTTTTTAAAAGAGCATATTCGAGTACTTCACAAAATTATAATATTTCTTACTAACATAGAATAACACTATTCTAACACCGATATAGAACAAAAGTGCTTTCACTTATCGTACCGTACAAATATTTATACTGTATATGTGCTTTCTATTATACAAGTACCTATATTACATAATACATAATATATTCAAATAATTAATTTAAAACGGTCTTAATCTTATGATTCAAAATATAAAATAATCAAAATTTAAGCATATGATTTGTATGATTTGCTAAAATTATTGAAGTCAGTACTGTTCAATTTACTAAGCCAAAGATGGGCCAAACCTGTATTTTACAACCAAAACATGTTGCAACGTCATTCGTTCCATTTCAAAAGCTTGCATTCTGATGATTCATGAACTAATAACTTTCTTGATGTAGTACTTAATGTATTAATTGTTAGAATTATTTTCTTCATAGACTATAACGGGCGCAATGTCGACTATAAATCCACCGGTGTCATTGGAACGGCCCGAAAATCAAGCCCGCGTCGATTGGATACAAGATTGTGCTACAGGGCCCGACTTTGATTATCCACCAGAATTTTATGAACATACAGAAGCTCTCTGGAAGGACAAAGGTGTACAACAAACATTTGAACGTAGTAATGAATATCAATTAATTGATTGTGCTAAATATTTTTTGGATCAAGTGCATATTATAAAACAGCCAGATTATACACCAACTGAACAAGATATATTACGTTGTCGTGTACTTACTAGTGGTATTTTTGAAACGCTCTTCCAAGTTGACAAAGTCAACTTTCAGTAAGTCTTCTTATTATTACTATGCAATAAAATTTGTTGTTTAAATGTTTATATATACATATACATATATATTTTCATTGTAGCATGTTTGATGTGGGTGGCCAGAGAGATGAACGACGTAAATGGATACAATGTTTTAATGATGTAACGGCAATTATATTTGTCACCGCATGTAGTTCATATAATATGGTCTTACGTGAAGACCCAACACAAAATCGTCTACGTGAAAGTTTAGATTTATTCAGATCCATATGGAATAATAGATGGTTACGTACAATATCTGTTATTTTATTTCTTAATAAACAAGATCTACTAGCTGAAAAAATACTAGCTGGTACACTTAACTAGTAACAAATCCGATTCATTTAATCTTTTTATTGTTTGTTGTGTTTACAGGCAAAAGTAAATTAGAAGGTTATTTTGCGGAGTTTGCACGATATCAACCACCAGTTGAAGTGGCAAACGAAGCAAATGAACCTGCAGAAGTATTTCGGGCCAAGTATTTTATTAGAGATGAGTTCCTGGTAAGTGAATTTATTTTTCGTTAAATTTTTTTTGATGTATGCAACCAATAATACATACACGCGTCCATTTCCCTGCCGAAAGTTTCAATAAATGATTTTGTTCTAGCGTATAAGTACAGCCTCGGGGGAAGGAAAACATTACTGCTATCCACACTTTACGTGTGCCGTAGATACAGAAAATATCAAGAGAGTGTTTAATGACTGCCGTGATATCATTCAGCGAATGCATCTCCGCCAATACGAACTCTTATAACCGCCCACCTCATCTTTTCTAATAAAAAAAGCAAACAAAACACACAAAAGAAACCTAAACTATATTCCGAAAAAAATAGAGAGAAAGAGAAAGTTATTGTTTTTATTTTGTTTTTGTCTCCAACGCTTTTTTACTACTACTATGAGTATTTAATATTTAAAATGAAACTTTAAAAATTTGTGTTTTAGGTTTTTATAAAATAAAATTGAAAAATAACTGTAACCAGTAGGACCAATATATGCAACGCGAAGATCCCCCACTCTTTAATTTATTTAATTTGGAAGAAATTAGTAAAAAAAAACAAAAAAAAAAAGAGTACAAATAATACCTAATATTGAATCTTAGTTTATATGCTGCACATTGTTATTTTTATGTTTTTTTTTTTATTTTTTATGTTATCTTCTTTACGGACTTGTGATAAAAATTATATGTATAATATATAGTAAATTAGTAATTAAAGATTTGTTTGTTTTATGTTTTTTTTTGAAAGCACAAAATATACCTACTTGTTTTGTGTGTACTTAAAAGCTAAAAAAAAAATACTAAATATAAAGAGCGTTTGGAGACTCTAAAAAAATAGATGCACAAAAGAACTAAACAAAATATATTCAAACAAAATCGTAGACGAAAAAACGTGAAACAAACATTACATCTCTATAATTATCAATTAAATAATAGACTATGTGTTTTATCGAAAAAATGAGAATTTTACCAGTGTTAATGTCGCAAATTATTAGACGTGTAAGAATTTTATATTATTTAAATATATTATGACGTTTTTTTAGAAGAAACTTTTAGTTCCGCATCGATTGTTGGTTGTATAACCCACCAACTCACAGTCGTTGTACTAGTCTCCAAAGACGATTATTATTTTTTATTTTAGTGTGAGATTGAATTTATATTATTTAATATACAATTTTACTAAATGTTATATTTGTTACAAAAATGTATGATATATTTATATCGTATACTTGTATGAAATTACATAGGGAGGAAAGAAATTGGATTATTTTACACAGTAACCGGCCAAAAATTTGATGTTTAATAATTTTTGATTGTAAATCAACATATTACTATATTATTGTATGGAAATCAAAAAAAAAAATACATATAAAATTTATATAAATAATTTATTTTTAGTGATATGCTGATACCAAAATGACCTGTCCTCGATTATAAAAAAACCTCGGAAATGGGCTCAAAGTCCCAAATTTTCCAAGGTATAAAAATGCACAATTATTGCAAAATTGTTATAAACAAAAGTTTTTGAGGAAAAAAAGCAATTTTGAATGTGAGTATATGTATGACAGTTTGTAATTTTTTCTTCTTGAATGGACCTACGAGTGAATTGTACTTTTAAATCAGTATTTTTTTATTAAAAAGTTTATTTTATTGTTTTAATTTTCTCTTTGCCATATACATAATATATATATATTTATATATATGTATAATATATATAAAATATATTCGTACGTAAATTTTATATATGTATATTATAAAATTGCATTATGTGAAACAAAAAAGTATGTGTGAATGGATAATGGATGTGAACTTGGGTGTGGCTGTTTTGTAAAATAAACTGCCTGTAATGAATCGCGTATATCTATATACATAAATATATATATAAATAAAATGAAAACCAGAAAAAAATATATGAAAAATTATGTATCTATAAATGAGAAACTGTAATAAATATGTCTTATTTAAAACATTTGTTTATATTTTAAAATGTACAGCATTGTTTTATTTAATTTTAATGTATCCCTTATCCTTATACTCGTACTAGTATTAAGCTCATTATAGTAATTTAGTTCTAAACTAATTTTGTCAATTCAATTGAATTTCATTCATATATTGAAGATGTTATCTTAAATATTGAGTAATCCATTTTAAACTTATATAAAGATAAAGTGCACCCTCTGCATTAATAGTACGCATATGATTTGGCGTATTTAAATTTACCGCTTTGTGTATAGTCTATATTACAGTTATCTATAATGCAAAGAAAATCACAAAAGTATTGACGTATTGCAAATGGCAAACACCCCCAATTTTTAGTCCGTATTTTAATAATTTCTAGTGAAAAATGAGCTCAAAAATTGAAAAAGACAAAATTAAACAATTACAAGACAAATGCCAGAGTATTTTAAATGATTTATTAAGGGACGAAGACAACAAATATTGTGTAGACTGCGATTCAAAAGGTACAAAATAGATATTTATTTTAGAACAAATTTTGCACAATTTCCACCACTTTATTTGCAGGTCCTCGATGGGCGTCTTGGAATATTGGTGTATTCCTTTGTATTCGATGTGCTGGCATTCATCGTAATTTGGGTGTGCATATATCTAAAGTGAAATCGGTAAATTTAGACACTTGGACACCGGAACAAGTTGTTTCATTGCAACAAATGGGAAATTCTCGTGCCCGTGCCGTATACGAAGCAAATCTACCAGACAATTTCCGTCGTCCACAGAACGACTCCAGCCTGGAGTCGTTTATACGCGCCAAATACGAACACAAAAAATATATAGCCAGAGAATGGGTGCCACCTCAATTGCCGAAAGTCAATTGGGAAAAGGAGATTGAGGAGGAATTGGAGAAGCAAAAGAGAAAGAAAAAAAACAATTTGGCAGACAGTGACAAGAAAACATTAGTGAATAGCGTTGACGTGCCACAAATACCGAAACCGAAGAATCCTAGCCCAAAACCGCACCGCAACAGCACACCGGAAAAGAAGAAGAAAGAAATTAGGGACAGTGATTTACTAGGTAAACAATTTAAATGTGTTTCAATATGATTTTTATGTTAGTTTTTAGGTTTACAAAATAGTGAAGACAATTTTAGTAGTTTTCTATCGGCGACAAGTGAAAAAAAGTCCGAAACAACAGTTGCGACAAAAAGTGAAGAGGAGAGTTTCTTCAATCAAACAGCCCCAGTGGAAAAGGAGAAAGTTAAATTAACGAAAGACAGTATTTTAGCATTGTACGGTAGCGGACCACAGCAAAATGTTCAAACAAATCAGTTTAATCAATATCAAATGAGTCAAATTTATCAGCCGGGAAATTTTCCGGCAAGTTTTAGTGCATTTCAACAACCGACTCAGTTTCAACAACAATTTAATAATGCTGGGTGGCAACCGCAACAACACCAACAGTGGACCAAGAATAGCCAGTTGCAGACACATTTTTCACAACAGCAACAACAACAACAATATATTTCTCCAAATAGTGCATTAATGCCAAATTATGGACAATTTTCACAACACCAGCAGCAACAACAGCTTAATCAAACACCAAATCCATTTTACGTAAATCAGGGCAATTTACAGCAACAATTTGACAATTTAAGTATAAATAATACAAATACGTCTTCTTTGGCCACAAATATATGGCAGTAAAAAAATAAAACTGTGAGAAATTGAATCTATTATGAGATTGTAAACGAATTTTTAGATATAATTATTATTATATAATTAAAATACATATTTACTTTAAATGGATAAATGTTAATAATCTTATTGTATTAAATTATCGGTTATTATTTAATTAAATATAAAATAGAGAAAAGACAAAAATTATAATTTGTTATTTTAAATTAGTAAAACAGTAGTTTGGGAGGTGAAAGTTTGCGGCCGACAAACTTATTTGCACACGAGTCGAAGACGATTTAAAATAATAAATAAAATTTTGTTTACAATGAAATTTATTATTAAGTGTTAATTCATTTTGTGGGAATTTACATAACGAATTTCAGTGGAGAATTCACAACAACAGTATAATGCAAAAAGGATGACAAAATTTGTACAAAAATCACCTAAAATAGATTATTAAGAAAAAAAATACAAAAAAAGCTTTTATATTACCATTGACAAGTGTCCTGACGAAAATATTCCCAATTTCAAATCCACCAAAAAAATAAAAATTGGAAATTGCTGACATTAGCAATAATGGACTAGCAAGTGCAGATTTCAGCAGTCTTTTATTGATTTTGGTGTTTTCTAAACAATTTGTCTGAATGATTTGAGCAACATGTTCTACACACACTCCCAAATAGTTTAAAAATGCCCATATAAAAATGTACCATTCGATTCCATGCCATAAAAATACGAAAATAAAACACAACAAACTAGCCAACGGTTTAATGTTGCAAACTTTTGTTAAAACTGGCAAATAAATGTATTTTCTAAGGTATTTGTAAAGGCCGCTATCAAAGTATTTCCACATATCGGTGTATAAATGGACTCTACCGATGCAACGTGGCAGATAAGGCACCTCAATATTGTCAAAATTGGCTAATAAAGTACTTAAACCGTACCAAATAATATATTTTAAATGGAAAAATTGGCCCATTACGTAACCATAGCCGCCAATAGACCACAAATCGAATCGTTCAACTTTCTGTAATAAAATGCTGTTTATTTTTCAAGATTTTTACCAAAAGCATTACCTCTGGATGAAAACCAATGGCGCTTAAGTAACAAAAATGAAGACAAATGTTACCGAGTAGCCAGTAAAACAAACATTTTGTTAAATTTCTTGTCAAAATGACGCATTTTTTAATAATTGATTGTTTTTCTAGAATTTTATAACAGTTTTTAAAATCTGTATAACATATAAATGGCCCCGAAAGTAATGTTGGAAAATAGAAACAGTAGAAACTGAAATCTAGCAAATTTTTTTGAATTTCGTTGTCCAAAACGTAACTTGTACACTTCAAATTCATCCAAAATAAGGCCATTATAATTAAGTAA
The DNA here is from genome assembly GCA_004796505.1 of Oryzaephilus surinamensis. Lineage (NCBI taxonomy): Eukaryota > Metazoa > Arthropoda > Insecta > Coleoptera > Silvanidae > Oryzaephilus > Oryzaephilus surinamensis. The sequence continues at coordinate 17,660 of SSSI01005249.1, forward strand.
CTGTCATGCTCGTTTAAGCCAATTAACTGAATAATATTTAAGTTAATACTGCTGGATTTATAAACCGTAATTAGGGCTAAACAGCTTAAGCTTGTGATCCATTTTAAAACAAAGCTCTTATGATTAAAAATACTTAAGAACAATACTGGCTGAAGAAGTAAAATTGCTAATGTGATGCATCCGAAATTGTACAGTATGAACATTATTGAAATAGTTGTGTGCCATATTTGAATTTGCTAAAAAAATATTTTTTGTAAATCGTTTAAAAACGATGCCATTTATGCTATATATTATTTATATAGGTAGTGTAAATTTTTGCATTTGCAATTTTTGGTCATAAACTATCATTTTGACCTTTTGGCGTTATATTTACTAGGCCCTAACGGGTCAATTATATAAGTTATAAAACTTTAAATTTTTAAAAAAATTTTGAAATTTGTGCATAATTAACTTTTAATATAGGCAACTAACAATTCATTTCATACTTTTCTTTCAAAATTCCTAGCATATTGTAAAAAATTTGTACATAAACAAGTTAAAGTTATCACAGGATAATAGTGTTGTATGTAATAATTAATCGATTCCCATTCGAAATCGCTTTTATCGCGTTTTCGATGAAAAATCTCAGATAATCCTGTAAAGTCATCGTAAAGGTCTGTGTAGTCCTGAAAAACTATAACCTAATTTATAAAAAGTTAATATAATTACACACTAAATGCTAAATATACCTTTCTGAGTAGATATTGTAAATGAATAAATTGAGAATAACACAAAATAAACCCATAAAGAGAAGTGAATATATATAAGCCATTTTGTATACATGTAACTTAAAATAACTTTAATATGTTAGAGAAACTCACGGTAGTTAGAGCATACGGTATGAGCGCCTGTTTCCCCGCCGTCCCCACCACAAGGCCATCTCAACTGTGACATTTCACATTAACATGTCAAACTTTGACATTAATTCGTGATAATGCCAGAAAAGTGCGGGATTTTTGAAATATATAAAAATCGTATACCATTGTCGCAATGATATTTATTTGGAAATTGTTCCGATTACATAAATCTAAGTAATTAATTTTTTAATTTTTTGTGCTTCTTGTGTTTGTTGTAATTTATGTAATTCTTGTATATTTTATTTAATTAAGTTCTGTAATGTGTTTCACTCAAATAAAAAATTATCTACTAGTGATAGTAAATTATGCAATAAGTAAATTCAATTTAAATTTTTATTAGTTAACTAAACAGTGATTTTAAATAAAAAAATTATTTACATTTATATACATATTTACATACAGTGGAACCCGGTTGTAACGACAACCCGGTTATAACGTAACAATTTAAGTGGTCCCGGCAAACTTCCATAAGAACAATGCAAATTTGATCCGGTTATAACGTGACTGTATATAACGTCAGCCCGGTTATAACGACAGACTTTTGTCGTTATAACCGAGAACATTTGTTTAAAATAGTACATTATAGCTATGTTAGTTCCCTGAATTTATCTTTAATCCGGTGCAAATTACTTTTTCTTAGTATTTATCCAGGATCATTTGGAAATACCCATTAGTTAAATGGGGATTAATACGAAATACATATTTAGGTATACAAATATTGTATACTTAACCAGAAAAATGAAACAACAACCAATTTCAAATTTCTTCAGAAACTGTTGAGTTTAATTAAATTTAGTAACATATATTAACTATAATAGGCATATTTTCAAATTTTGTTTTATTTTGGTTCCATATATTTTATTTTTACCTATATTATGTGTAATACTATTTAAGTTTTACTTTTAAAAATTAAAAAGGTAATTATTGTTGTTAAATTAGTAAAACCTATATATTTAGTGACTTTAATAAAACCCGGTTATAGCGTCAACCCGGTTATAACGTCATTTTTTGCCAGTCCGCTAAATTCGTTATAACCGGGTTCCACTGTATTATGTATTTTTTTATATTGTCGCCTATATTTTATTTATTT
>SSSI01005251.1:0-17851 GCA_004796505.1 Oryzaephilus surinamensis
TCAGTTGCCTTTGTTACTAATTCAATAGCTTTTTGAAGAGTAGTTCCTCCTGCCATAATTTGTAAAAATTATTCACAGATTTAATTGTTACGAACTTTGATGAGTAATATAAGCAATATTTAGCTCCTTGCTAAAATTGACAATGCATAGGTTTCCAAATTATTATACTATATATTTACTACACTTTAAACAAGAACATAATCATTTAAGAAAAGATGTACTTTTTTAAATTTCTTAGAAAAAATTTTCACGCCTTTTAGAGCTAATTTTTAATAAAATGAAATACGATTGACAGTTGGATGACAGCTAGAATTGTAACACAAACACATCGTACAGGATTCTACTGAATGTTGAAGTGGATTCTAGTAGATGACGCTAATTGTATGAATGTTAATTAATTTCAAAATTTTTATTTTATGATCTTTATATGATTTTTTTACTTAAAATAAAGAATTAACGACTAACGGTACTTTTATTGATTTTATTGTTTCATTATAATTTTACATTTAAATTCACAATTCAATAGGAAGAATCAATATGCCAGATTCATTTCTTAATTTTGCTTATAATTATATTTTAGTACAGAGTAAGTATTAAGTAGATATTTTTTAGTTAAAATCCCACAGATTCGTACAAATTTTAAACAAAATTTTTTAGGTATAGGTTTATTCAATTTTGACTTATACTTAATATATTTAAAAGTGTCCTCATAAAAACTCTTTGTTGTATATTCTCATATTTAATATTTTAAATGGGTAAGTTTAAATTAAATTTTTCATATAATAAAAGCGCTATGTAGGCAGAACTGAACGGTTTTATAATTTTAAATGAAATTCATATTTAAATAATGCATGCATATAACTGTGCTGTTTTCATACCATATTCAAATATTGAATTAATATTACAGAAATAAACTAGGTAATATAAAAAGGCGAATAAGACAAAATTGAGGCTAAATAAAGCGTTCACATGTAGTCATGTACATACAGACTATTTGTTCATAACTTCATACATAAAACAAAATTTGCATCTACATACTCGTACATTATGAAATAATTGCTACATATTGTATATACATTTTTGAACGATTTAAATAAAGATCAAAAATGTGAAAACTGTCGCATCATTCAATAGTTTCCATATAATCTAGAAAAATTGAATAAGATCTTGAAATTATTTTTAAAGTACATATTTTATCTGTATGTGTACAACAAAATCAATTATCGATTTAATTAAGGAAAACATCTAAATACTAGTAGTATACAATACTTGAAATGATTAAGTAGGTACACTAATCAGGAGATAAATTAATCAGGAGAACAATTACCTTTACATTACTTTACAAAAAATAATAGAATCCAATGATTAATTTCGGATTACCGAAAAATACAACGTTAAGTCTATAAATCAACTACCTATATCTCAAAATTAAAATTAAATGAATGCTAAGATATTTATCTGAATTTATATAAATAGATTTAATATTTCAAATCTTCCAGTTTTCATTCAAAACAAAATGAAATATCTCGTGAGTTTATTTTTCGTGTTCACATTAGGCCTTTGTTTGGCCGAAAAAGTCTTATACAATGACCACAGAGTATATAGACTAACACCTAAAAATGAAGAACAATTACGTGCTTTAAAAGATTTTGAAACCACTTTCGATGAAAGTACAGACATTAGTTTTTGGAGTCCTGTTCAAGCTGTTGGCATCCCAATTGATGTAATGGTATCCCCAAACAATGTATTTCAATTTGAACGGGTTGTTTCCGAATTGGAAATTGATATGAAAATTATGATTAATGACGTACAAAAGTTAATTGATAACGAAGGCTTTAGACCATTAACCAAAGCCAATTCATTCGATTGGACAAGTTATTACACTTTAGACGAAGTAAAAAAATTATTTTTATTTTCAACTTTATAATAATATAATTTTTTATTAGATTAACAATTGGTTGCAAAGTTTGGTCGAACAGTATCCAAATATATTATCTTTATTTGTCGCTGGTACATCGTATCAAGGCAGAGACATTTTAGGTGTTAAATTGTCTTACAGTGCTGAAAATGAAAATAATGCCGTTTTTATTGAAGCTAATATTCATGCCAGAGAATGGTAAGTAAACATATTAGATACCATAAAATGGTAAATTGCTTTATTTAAAATCGTTGCGATAACACCTATGTGGATCTTAAAAACTACATCCTGATTTTTCACAAATATACGTACATAAATATATGTATCTTATCACGTTTAAGCAAACGCGTTCTTTTACAACACTTCAATTTGTATACTTTATGATGGATTCTGGAAAATATTCTGACATAAATACATCTAATCGTAAACATGAAAAATATTATATAGGGATTTTAGTTTGATAGAAAAATACAAATACGACGATTAAGAATTCAGCTGCATAAAAATATTTATTTAAACATTTTGAAATATCACTTTTTGTAATTAAACGGTTGTTTTTGTTTCTGCTCTTACATTAAAATAACATTTTAATTTTATTAACTGTTTTCATTCGAAACAAAACCCACACACACACAAATTATTAATGTGTCAGTTACAAAAAAATCCCTTACTTACTAATTGAAACAAATTAAATTATTACCTACTGGTGTCCAAAATGAATTCATGAACAAAACAGTAAATAAAATTGTTTTGAATTTATTTTTTTTCAGGATTACATCTGCCGTAGCTACATACATTTTAAATGAATTTCTGACTAGTACTAATTCAAGTGTGAGAGCTTTAGCAGAAAGCTACGATTGGTATTTTGTTCCAGTATTTAATCCAGATGGTTTTGTTTATACACACACAACTGTACGTATCACCCATAAATTAAATTTTTAATTAAACTGCACTTTGACTGAAAAATCGGACAATTTCATACACACCACTTATCAGACTAATTATGTGGTGTGTAGGAGGGTTCTGATTGTTTACCAGTTTCAACAGAATACAAACAGCTTAAGGCTGTTTTGTGCAAATGACTTTCTATATTTTATGTCTACGATTTATTGCCTATCGAAAAGAAAAATAATATTAATAGCAACTTAATAATTAAGATAATAAAATCATAAGGGTCGATGGTTTAACAATCAAAGAAAAAAACATATTTAGGTCAAAAAATATTAGATAATTATTTATAAATTTTGATTCCAGGAGCGTCTTTGGAGAAAAACCCGCGTACCATACTCCAGTTTATGTTACGGTGCTGATCCAAACAGGAATTGGGGTTATCACTTCAATGAAGGTGGTACCAGCAGTAGTCCTTGTTCCGACACATACCGTGGTCCATCGGCCTTCTCAGAACCAAGTGCAAGAACCTTATCCGAATATATTACAACAATATCTGATAAATTAGTTGGATACATTTCGTTCCATTCGTATTCACAACTCTTGTTAATACCATATGGTTATACAAATGCCCAATTAGATAATTACAATGATTTGGTAAAAAATTAAATAACGAATCGAAACAATTATCAACTTCTTATTTGGTTTTTAGTATTCAGTAGGTGTAAAGGCAGCTGCAAGTTTGAGCCAAAGATATGGTACAAGATACACTGTAGGAAATATTGTGGATGTTTTATGTATAATTAAATTTTAATGTTAAATGTATATTATTAATTGCAATTATTATATTTTATTAGATGTTGCAAGTGGAGGCAGTGTAGATTGGGTAAAAGGCACTTTTGGGGTTCCAATTACTTACACTTACGAATTACGTGATACTGGAGCAAATGGTTTTGTTCTTCCTGCCGAACAAATTATACCAACATCTTTGGAAACTTTGGATTCATTGATAACTATCTTCGATGAATTCGGTGGCCAATATAGACGCAAAAATTAGAATGTATAATTTATATTATATATTTTACAGATACAATAAAAATCTTTTTTTATTTTTATTCATTAAATGAGTATTTTTTTTGATATCATTAAATTTAATCTCTTCATTAATAAAACGGCATTTTTCAGCAATTTCAGCTACTACTACTACATAAAAACCAAAAACTAATAGGGTTTAGTTTTTAAAATATCTTATCCCTTAAACTTTTAAATTTCTGTAACCGTTTTATTAAGAATAAATCTTAATTAAAATTTTATATACGCACTCGTATATGCATTTTTCAATCTTTTAATATTTTACAATCTTTTTAAACTGTCTTTTACTAGCTTAAAACTCTCTAATTGCAGAAGAAAAAAAAATAACATTTTTAGTGAACATTGTGAATATACAAGTGTACCTACTTAAAACAGATACAAATTATACTCGGTACAACATACGAGTATACCAGGTACAATATAATTTTAAATAATTTTAAAATAGAGATTAAAAATGTGAAAATTGTCGCCACATTGTCATTATAATCATTTAATTTTATCTAGATTATAGACATTTAAATGAGATCTTGAAGTCGGTGTGTTTTCAAAAATATCAATATTTGATTGCATTAAGGTCATAATATACGATTATGCTTGAAACAATTTAGACATATCTTATGATAAAATAATCAGAATATATCTATTTCTGTTTTTTAAAATACAAATAACGTTAAACTGCATACACATACTTATATGTAGGAGGAATGTAGAAATATTTTAGGTACTTAATGCTAAATATTTATCTAAACCTTTATAAAGACATAATAATATTCGAAATCTTCCAGTTTCTACCTGAAACAAAATGAAGTACCTTGTGAGTTTATTTTTCGTGATTACATTAAGCCTCTCTTTGGCTGAAAAAGTGTTGTACAATGACTACAGAGTATACAGACTAACTCCTACAAATGATGAACAATTACGTACTTTAAAAAATCTTGAAACCACTTTCGATGGCAGTACAGACATTAGTTTTTGGAATTCTGTTCAAGCTATTGGTGCCCCAGTTGATATAATGGTATCCCCAAACAGTGTATTTCAATTAGAACGTATTGTTTCTGAATTCGAAATTGATATGAAAGTTATAATTAATGATGTACAAAAGTTAATTGATAACGAAGGCTTTAGACCATCAACCAAAGCTGATTCATTCGATTGGACTAGTTATTACACTTTAGATGAAGTAAAAAATAATTTTCACTTTCAATCACCTTAATACCAATATAAATTTTCAATTAGATTAACAATTGGCTGCAAAGTTTGGTCGAAGAATATCCAGATCAGTTATCTTTGTTTGTCGCTGGTACTACATATGAGGGCAGAGACATTTTAGGTGTTAAATTGTCTTACAGTGCTGAAAATGAAAATAATGCCGTTTTTCTAGAATCCAATATACATGCTAGAGAATGGTAAGAATTTATATTGAATATCATAAAGTTGTAAACATGAAAAATACTTAAAGTGTATCTGTATATGTACGAGTATATATTTTTTTAGGATTACTTCTGCTACATCGACCTATATTTTAAATGAATTTTTAACTAGTACTAACGATAGTGTTAGAAACTTAGCAGAAAGCTACGATTGGTATATTGTTCCTGTGTTTAATCCAGATGGTTTTGCTTATACACATGAAACTGTATGTACTAACTATATAGGAGTATTAAATTTTAAGTAAATTGCAAAGTAGCACAGTGAATAAAGAAATATAAAAATCAATAATTCGATCAATAAATTAGGTTTCAATGAAAAATAATATTAACAATATTATAATTAAATATACAAGTAATCGAATGATAAAATAGCAAAACAGTCAATGGCATAATTCTAATTCCAGAACCGTCTCTGGAGAAAAACTCGCGTACCTTACACAAGTTTATGTTACGGTACTGATCCAAACAGAAATTGGGCTTATCATTACAATGAAGGTGGTACCAGCAGTAATGCTTGTTCCGACGTATACCGTGGTCCATCAGCTTTTTCAGAACCAAGCACAAGAAGCTTATCCGAATTCATAACATCAGTATCAGATAAATTGATTGGATATATTTCATTTCATTCATATTCCCAGCTGTTTTTATTATCATATGGATATACAAATGAACCACAAGATAATTATGATGAATTGGTAATAAATTTATATAAATTATCTTATAATTGTCGTATGAAATAAATTTGAAATTATTTTTATTTTCAGTTTGAAACAGGCTTAAAAGCAGCTGAAAGTTTGAGTCAAAGATATGGTACTAGCTATATTGTAGGAAATATTGTGGATGTTTTATGTATGATTAAGACTTTAACGTTATTGAGTAATAATTGTATATAATAATTATTGCATTTTCTTAGATGTTTCAAGTGGAGGTAGTACAGACTGGGTAAAAGGTACTTTTGGAGTACCAATCACTTACACTTATGAATTACGTGATACTGGAGAGAATGGTTTTGTTCTTCCTGCTGAACAAATTATACCAACAGCTTTAGAAACTTTAGATTCTTTAATTACCATTTTCGAAGAATTAGGTGATAAATACCGACGTGATAATTAGATTTATATGCGAGTACATTTTATATTTTACACAATAAATTTTTTTGTTGTTATTCATTGTTAAATTATTATCTACTATTTCTTAATGCTCTCATCCTATTAATACAAGTCAAATATGTATATTCAGGATTTTTTATTTGAAGTTATAAGTACATAATTATGTACATATTTAATTTTATTTAGCGCATCTGTCTATTTACTCTGCTGTTTTCTGTACCTAATATGTAACAGGACCAGGACCTGCTGCAAGTCTTTTTATACAATTAAATTTGGACTAGCAGTTTTTCCAGATTCGATTTGTGGTAAATTTTCACTTCAAAAAACTCTGAATAAATAATAAAATGTTAGTCTAGTTAGTCAAATGTAAAGATGATCATATCTTTTTTATTAATGAATTTAAATAAGATTTTGCTATATTCTCCAATTAATCTTTTACAAACTGCTTCTTACTAGATTATTATTTAAGCTGCACCGAAAAAGGCATCTTTTTTCAAGTAAATTTGCAATTTAAAAAAGTTACATTTTTGAAGTACACATAGGTACTAGTTTTGCAAAGTGGATCTAAGGTTTTTTATATAACAGAATATCTACGTGCGTACTTGTACGTTATTACTACACTCTAAAAATACGAGTAGAAAAAAACATTTAAAAATGTTGCGCAATTCTAAATAAATCATTCAGTATCATCTAGCTATAGAATCTAGAGATTCTAGACATTTAGATGATATCGATAAGTTAGAGTATGTAGGTATTTTGCTATTAAACATATAAATAAATTTTAGATCTAATAAAGGTCACAAATGCTAAGAAAAAGTTGAAACAATTACGATAAGTAATCAATAGATCATTTCTAGACACCTAACACTATTAGCGCTTTATCTATTAGATTTTATGATTATATAAATACATTTTACTTTTCAAATCTTCCAGTTTCCTTTCAAAACAAAATGAAATATATCGTGTGTTTATTTTTCCTGTTCACTTTAGGCCTTTCTTCGGCTGAAAAAGTGTTATACAATAATTACAAAGTATACAGACTAACAGCAATAAATGAAGAACAATTACGTGCTTTAAAAGATTTTGAAACCACTTTTGATGAAAGTACGTCAGGTATCAGTTTCTGGAGTTCGGTTCAAGGTGTTGGCATACCAATTGATATAATGGTATCTCCAAATAGTGTATTTCAATTAGAACGTATTGTTTCTGAATTCGAAATTGATATGAAAGTTATAATTAATGATGTACAAAAGTTAATTGATAACGAAGGCTTTAGACCATCAACCAAAGCTGATTCATTCGATTGGACTAGTTATTACACTTTAGATGAAGTAAAAAATAATTTTCACTTTCAATCACCTTAATACCAATATAAATTTTTAATTAGATTAACAATTGGCTGCAAAGTTTGGTCGAAGAATATCCAGATCAGTTATCTTTGTTTGTCGCTGGTACTACATATGAGGGCAGAGACATTTTAGGTGTTAAATTGTCTTACAGTGCTGAAAATGAAAATAATGCCGTTTTCATAGAATCTAACATTCATGCTAGAGAATGGTAAGTATGTATTACCTACAGCTACCTACATTATAACAAATACTATAAACTGTTGAACTGTGTCTAACTCAATCGCAAGCATAAAAAATAATTACGACATGGCTTTAAGATAGAAAAATAAAAATAAATATGTAATCAAATCAAATTGTAACGCATAAATGTATTTTTTCAGGATTACATCTGCCGTATCCACCTACATTTTAAATGAATTTCTGACTACTACTAACGATACTGTTAGAAATTTAGCAGAAAGCTATGATTGGTATTTTGTTCCAGTATATAATCCAGATGGTTTTGCTTATACACATGAAACTGTACGTACAAGCCATAAATTAAATTTTAAGTAAATTGTTTTGTGATTGTGAATGAAAAATCGGTGAATTACATACACAACATTTACATTAGACTAATTACATACCTATTATTATGTGATGTGTGGGAGGTTTAGGTTGTTTCCTAATTTTAAGAGATAAACAAACAGTTTAAGGCGTTTTAGTGTTTCTATGAGTATATGTTATCACTAACATTAAACAGCGAATCGATTACGTTTCAAAGAAAAATAATGTTAATAACTCATAACTATAGTATAATAAAAGGATAAAATATGAGAAGGGTCAATGGTATAATAATCAAAGCTACAAAGCAAAAGGAAATAAATTCTATTTTTACTTATAAACATCATCAAAATATCCTTTTAGTAGGCACTTAATAAAATATACAAACAAGTAATTGTACAAATTTATCCGTACATGTATAGTATATAATAATATAGGTATACTTGAATAAATAATTTAAAAAATACTTACTGATTCTAGAACCGTCTCTGGAGAAAAACTCGCGTACAAGCACAAGTTTATGTTATGGTGCTGATCCAAACAGGAATTGGGCTTATCATTACAATGAAGGTGGTAGCAGCAGTAATGCTTGTTCCGAAACATACCGTGGTCCAGCAGCTTTCTCAGAACCAAGCACAAGAAGCTTATCTGAATTCATAACAACAATATCCCAAAAATTAGTTGGATACATTTCACTTCATTCATATTCACAACTTTTGCTAATACCATATGCATATTCAACTGAACATTTAGATAATTACGATGACTTAGTAAGAAACTAATTGTTGAAAAACGATTTGAAATAAATTTGAATTGTTCTTTGTTTTCAGTATGAAGCCGGCGTGCTTGCAGCTGAAAGTTTGAGTCAAAGATATGGTACCAACTACACCGTAGGAAACATGGTGGAAGTTCTATGTATGATTAAATTTTAATGTTAATATTTATTATTAATTATTAAGCAATTACTTTATTCGACTAGATATTGCAAGTGGAGGCAGTGTCGATTGGGTAAAAGGTAATTTTGGTGTACCGATTACTTATCTTTATGAATTACGTGATACTGGAGAATATGGTTTTGTTCTTCCGGCCGAACAAATTATACCATCAGCTTTAGAAACTTTAGATTCTTTGATAACTCTTTTTGATGAATTAGGTAGCCTTTACAGACGTTAAAATTTATATGTAGATATTTGTTGTATTTCTTAAAATAAAATTGACTCTCTTATTGTGTGGTGTATTTTTAATATTTCATGAATTACAACGTTTTAAATTAGAAACAAAAATTGATCATTGACTAATTTGAAGTATGGTCACTTTAGATTAAAACATGTATCGATTAATATCTAAGAACGACCAGTCGTTGCTCAATAAATTAAAAGACTTGGAAAATCCATTTTTAAAAGGCGACAATATTAATTTCTGATCATCTGTCAAAGTCGTTGGAGTTCTTATAGACATTACGGTGTCTCGTAACGGTCTACTTAAGTTAAAAAAAAATTATTCACTGTTAGAATTTGATGCTAAAGTATTTAGTGATTAATCACGTGCAAACTTTAATTGACAACCAAAGGTTCTAGACCGCAAACAAAGTAAATCAATTTAACTGGACGAGTTATTACACTTTGAAAAGGTACACAAATGTTCATATCTGTCTTTATTGATTTTACAATAAATCTTATCTGAAATGGATCAACTGAAAGTTATTGAATGTAACCATTTTATATCCAGATAAAGTGACCCTAATTAAAGAAGATAATACTAATGAAGAATGAGACGTTTCCATGTTTCATTTAATGAAAATAATACAAAGAATGCTATTTACATTGAAGCGCATATTCATGTCTATAAATGATAAAAATAAAAAACAGATAAATTAGTTCACTTGAATAAGCTTTCCGAAGCATTTCAATTAAACCTCTTCCCGATCAAATTAATCACATAAACACGATTAATTACTCCAGGAATTTATCTGAGATTAGATGAATTCTTTTTATATTTTGCCAGGATTTTAAATCTGGAACACCCATACACATATTCGTAATTTTAAATGAATTTTTAATTAAAGTAAGTGCAGGGAAATTGGTTGAAAGTTATGACTGACATATTTTTTCAGTTTTTAACTCCAATGATTTACTTTCGTCCAAACATCGTCCACCCTGAATAGAATATTTCAGAATATATATTCATGTAGATTTATTTGTTTCCAATATAGGATTGTTTCAGGCGTAAACTTGTGTCATTTGCTTGTAATATTATAGTGCTGATCCAAATCGAAATTGGGCCTTTCATTACAACATTACAATAAGGAAGGTACAAGCAATGACTCCTATGTTTGTCAAATTACAGAGGCCCAAACACTTTTTCCAAAGCTTATTCCAATTCATTTCAACTATCGTTGACAGACTATTGTTGGTTATATTATACATTTCATTCGTATTCTCAGATATTGTTACTTCATTATGGTTATTCAACGGCACATGTGGAAAATTTCGATGAATTGGTAATAAGCCTTATAAAAAGCGTTTTTCCTTTTTTCTTTCGTTTAGTACTCAATGGGGTTGAAAGCTTGAAAGCTTGTCCCAACTAACCCAACTTCATGGAATAAAACAGGGTAAGAAATATTGTTGAAACGATATTTGTATTAAACAATTCTATTAATTCGTATGTTTATGTAAATAAATTTAATTTTATTGAATTTGACGAGTGGGTATTAATTTACATTTGGGTAAAAGGTTCTTTTAGAACACCTGTTACTATTAATGTATGAACTTTATGATAGTGGATGATATGAATTTCTATTTTCCGTTTAGAGAATCATATCTATATTTATCTGCTTAACATACCAAAAAATTTGTATCTTATATTAAACTGAACATTTACTGAAAATTTTACATGAATTGAAATTCGTTTCTAGGCTCGTATTTGCTACAAAAATCATTGATTACTATTTAAAATAGGTAATTTTTTTGTTGTGTTTTTTAAAGATTGCGTCCGTTTTGTAATCCTCTTAAGCTTACAACATAGTTACTATCATTCCAGACTATCGATTTGATAAAAAGTAAGTAAAATTTTGAGCTTTTTGATAACGCCGGCATTATTGTATCTATTTTCAATGATAAATTTTTTATTCATTTTAAAAATGTCAATACCGAAAAATATAAAAGATACTAATATTGAACAAGTAAGCAAATGATATGGCAAGATCGTATTACATGAATTTTAATGCAGCGTGTTGTATTAAAAGTTATCAAATATTCAAATGGGAAATTGAAGTTTCTGTTAGTTATGGCAGCGCGTTTACACTTTAAAGTGTTAAATTTGTCTGGTCCTCGTGAAAGCTTTTATATATTTTACATGCTATGATCACCATGCACACATACTTTAATAAAATGAAAACAAAACGATATTTTTCAAACTAAATTCTTCTTCCATTTATTCAAAAAATTCCTTTTTAGAAGTGTTACAATTCTCTATATATGCATAATTCGAAATGGAAGAAAATTTATTTGTTAACGATGTAAAATTGCAGCTATACATTCTGTGGTAGTATTATTCGCATTACAAAACATAAATTCACATGACATGTAAAATCTAAGAGAAAAAAAATTGAATCTGAAATTTTAATCCTACAAAAAGAAATGTATGCTAGCACATTTCTTACGTTAAGTTAATCTTTGTCTGACTGTCTGTATGAGGATAAGAGTAATTGTAAAAAGAAAAAAAGAACATTTAAATTGAACATAATATTCCCACATAACATACTTGCACTTTATCCTATTTTATGGATGTAAATGCTCTCTTATATAATGGTTAAATAAATTATACAAACGAACATTTTATGCGTTCACACCGTTTTGACTTTTTCAAATTTATTTTTACAATTTATATTTTAGGTCAAACAACATCTTCAACTTCCTGTTCCTTTTCTATATAGTTATGGGTCATTATTTTTGCTGTATACAGTTTAAATGAATTATTGATTTGTTTTGTTTTATGTTTTGGGAAAACTGGAACTATTTATTTATAAATATGAAATATTATTCAAAGCGGTATTTTATGAAATTTAGGTTGATTTAAATTAATAGTTAAACTTAATTAATTGATTAGACGTTCACATTCTTGGAAATTTATTGTTAACTCAAATAGTTAGATATTAATATTAATGTGTTTAGATAAAATAAGATAGACGTTTGAAGGTATTGAGATAATAATTTGCTCAATGTAACATCACGAAATTATTTGAAAATCATAATATTACACGATAATTTGAGGGAAGTTTCAAACTAATCAATAATTTTTAATTAAATTAATCATTCAGCAGTTCTTCTCATTTTTTAATAATTAATTCTTTGATTCTATTTTGATAAATATACAGCAAACGTTTCTGAAATCGATAATAGATGTGTTTATTTCGTTCTTTTATTAATTAGAAAAGTCTTTTAAAGACAATTTCAATAAAGAAGAATGTTAGAAAAATATAAAAGAGAAACTTTCCGATAAACTAGAAATAAATAATGAACAAAATCAACATCTTTTAAGGTGAATAAAAGCAATTATTTCTTTGATAAATTTCTAAAATCCAGTAAAAATATATAAAACAGATAATATAAATAAAGAAAATTTACGAACATAGCTTTATTGCTAATATTTTGTCAACGAAACAGTAAAATTTTATGCTACTATACAATATTTTTCTATATTTAATGGCTTGTAATGAAAAACATTAATTTATACTCATAACTGAGTATAGTTTCTTCATTTTTAGTTGGTCTTTAGTTAGAAAAAAATGTTTTTCTTCTAGTTATGCCGATTCAATTTATTTTATGATCCCTTCAGGTATATACATTTCAAATTTCTTTATATAATACATATTCATAAAATAACTAGAAAAATTGCTTGCAGTAATTGAAACAATATCTATATTTCATTCAAAAATTAAGCTGTCCCTAGACTAGACGTTCAATGTTACCAAAATAATAATATTCTTTCAGCATGTGTGCAAATGTTGTTCCATATTATGACTTTCAACGTCAAACAGTCGTAATATTATCGCACACAGGGATTATTTGATTTCGTCTGCTAGATTTTGTGCCACATGGATTTATTTTACGGTGTGACTTTGTATAAGATTAAAGCTAAATATAAGGAAAAAAATATTGGAGAATTAATAAAAATCAAACCTGATGCGAAAATGGAAAAGTTAATAAAATGAAATACAAAATTTCAATAAGTATACTTTGTAAACGAGACGAAAGATATTTTCACTTGAGCGAATATTGTCTTTGTTGGAGATGGTGGGAGAGGGTGCCGAAACCATAACGTTATTTTTTCCCTAAGAGGATGTTTTTCACTTTGTAAAGAATGTAAATCTACAGTGTACACGTTCCTGACAAATTGTTCGCACCCTGGTTGACTTTAGAATACAAACTTGTGGTCACGCATGTGTCTATCGAGTGAGATGACAGGGTTTTTGTATCACCTTTTTTTTCATCCCCCAAGCAATTGCTAAATGGCCTTTTATAAAAATTGAAATTGTATCTTTTGCTACGTCAGTGCTCCACATATACGTACATAGTTATTACTGTTTATTTGTTTTATATACTTTGTTTAGTTATCTATTATTTGTTACTACTGGACTGAATAACAAATTTTATTAAAAATAGTTTCTTGCAAAAGGAGTGGTATACTGGATGTTTGCCCTATATTTATACAATGAGGGTGTGTCATAAAACTTGATTGAATATAAATCCGTTTAATAAGATCATCCGATTTCGAGATAATCAACAAAATTACACAAAAATTTCCGAATTGAACATATGAAGTTCATAAAAATGCTGAAAATATGGCCCTTATTTTAAATAAATTCTTACAAAATGGGTATTTTTCAAGCTCAATTCTGCATGTGTATAGAAAATCAATAAAATGAATTTATCATGCATAAATTTGCTTGTATTTTCAAAATGGGTATATATTAAGGAAAACAGTTCAAAAACCTTATCTTGCCCTGTTAAGGTGTTAAACAAAGGTGATTTTATATTATTGTTTCATTCTAATATTATAGGCCTAAAACTAAATAATCAATTTTAGGAAAAACTAAGACAAACTTATTATAATTTGTTGACACATTTTTCCAACCATCTTATTTAGCTTGAATAGCCAAGTAAATATTTGTACATTTCAGTAAGAGTGATGAAAATTCCAAACCATCAACCCATCAAGAAGCTTAATAATACTTTTTAAAGGCCTATATTAACACCTTTCCAATTATGTTTCTTGTATATTTAAAGCATTCCAAGAATTTACCAACGAAGTATTAGTTAATGGCACAGCCTATATCCACATTACCACATTATTGATTTTATAATATTGAACATTATTGTAGACGTACAATTTATTTCGTTAAGTAAATATTCCGCAATTTTATAAATTATAATTTATCGAAATTATATTCTGTCTCGACAATATTTTTTTTACATATGCTTTTAAAATTCTCTATTGGAACATTTACGAATTATTACAGTTTATGGAATTACTACTTTGGGAAATAAATATATCTAAGAAATATTTTTATGAAAATTTACACACATAAGCTAATACTTCTCCCAATAGAATTGAAGAAAAATCGTTCTTTTTTGTATTTTTGCCTTAGATAAAGGTGTTTTCAGACACTAATGAAATGGCAACGATTTAAATGTGTGAAACACGGAAGCTTTTCTTATCAGTGCCAATAAAATTGCGCACATAAGTGATAAACTTAAGGGAATTACCAGAATTTGTCGAATATAAAATAATATAGAATCGATAAGCCGTTATTAGTGGCGCAGTAAAAGCTAACAACACTATTATGTGTGCTTTAAATAAATTTTCTTTTTATTGAGATTAGTCTCTTATGACGGAAAAAGTCTGTTTATGTGCGGTTAAAGTTAAAATAGTTATTTTTTCTGTCTAAAAACTTTTGTATAAAAAGAATTTTGTATTCTAATGACGGATATTCAAAACGACTCTGTGTATTATTTGCAAATAATGTTTTAAAAGAGCAGTCTTATATAAAAGATGTATAGAAAAAACGTAGTATTATTATATGTGAAACCTTTTATAGAAGGTAATAAACCTATAAAAGTGATAAAAAATAAAAATAATGGAAAGTATATTTGTCGTTGAGGAAAATATGAATACTTATAATATATAAGAGCAAAAAGAAAACCATTAAAAACACACACACAACTTTCTCGAAAAAAAAGGTGAATGAAAAATTTTGTTGAGTTCGCATAAAAATAATTGCTAGGAATAAATAATTGCCACCCCTGTCTAGAATTTAAAATTCAAAAAGAGAGTATTATTTATGGCCGTGACAAACATTTCCATCTACATTATATATTACAGGAAAATTATATTCTTAATATGATCATAAATAAAAATAACCATTTTCTTTCCTTAGAAGATTTTATATGTTTTATTTCATTGAACTATGCTAACACAACTTATAATTAGTTAATTTACTTTTCACCTTTTAGGTGGCAGAAAACTTGCCTCTATAATTTATCTCATCTAGTAAAACACTTTGATGTGATATGATTTATTTTAAAATTGACGTTCATTCAATGTGTTGCAAAATTAGTTTCATATTACATGATACATGTTCCAGACAAAGGATAACATGATATCAACCGGGTGTATTTAAGAGATAGCTGGGTATTCATTAGTGCCAATGTAAATCGAAACTGAATTTATACAAATCCAATAAAAATCGTAATCGATTTAGTCTAACGAGAAGCAAATTGAACACCTTGTTTTTGTTTTGGATAATTTGAGTAGACAAATTATCTGAAGGGTCACAACGATGGAAAAAAGTATCATCGATTTATCACTCGTTTCCATATTGGAATTTTATGAAAAATTCAACCGAATATTATTCAAATTTAAACCATTGCATTGTTAAAAAAAGCCTGTTATAAAATTCAAGAGTATTACTCATGTCAAAGGTTTTTAAGTTCTTTTCCTGTTCCTACTGAAAGGAATATTATTTTATTTTTATAAATAAATATGAGCGTAGGTTTATTTGGTCAAAAATAATAAAATAAAAACATGTTTATGAAAACACATACAGCAAACACTTGATTATTTTAAATTATTGAATTTAATATCTAGCAAAAAATGTTTTAATTTATCCAAAATTTATTTTTCAAGTTACTTTTCCGTTTAACAGAAGTTGACCTCAACTTTGTTAGTAAGTGAAATATCCCAGTTTTTATTGCATTACTTATTCAATTTAACGATCTTCCCACATAAAATTAAAACTTTTAAGATCGGAAGCTTTTAGTGAAAATTTACAATTTCCTTTACGTTTCTTTCAAAAATCTCTTGGAATCAAAGTACCTATTCTGTAGTTTATAATAAATATTGTCATAATAACAACAATTTTTTTTATAAATTTCAAAGTTTACTTGAGATTTAAAAATTGTAACAAAAAAATGCAAATTATTAAATGGATCAAAGTGCTGTATACAATACCTCATTAATTCATTATAATACTTACATAGGAGTATATCTTTTAATATTTTTTTTAATATTAAAAATTTCAATTTACTTATTTCATATTAACCCTTTTAAGTATTAAAGCCGATTTAAAATCATGTATTTGTACAAAAAATAGAAAAAGATAATATTCTATATACCGTTTAATTAAAATTTAAAATTTCTCTAGTAAATTTCCAAAATCTAAGTTGACTTGTGTGATTTAGATTTTGATAACTTGAAATAAAATAAGTTTTTTGTTAACTAATATATATTCCTACATTGTTATTTTTATTACGTTTTAGTTTTATAGCGAATGTAATTAGCGAAGCAAGTGCTGTGCAACAGTGCTTCATTATAAAAATATTTGTTTGCAATTATTTGAAACATATTCCATTAAATTATAAATTAATTATTAGATATAATTAAATATTATAGGTATGCATGCATCACACAACGAAAAGTGGTTTTAAATTATTTTATAATTGTAAAATACATTGAAGTATTAGGTACTTACGTATAACTATTACTTTAAATTAATTTATTTCAACAATTTTACATTGTTAATATGTATTATAAATGAACGCAATTTCTTCCATAAATTAATTTGATATGTATTGGTAAAAGCAAAATATTTAACAACTTACCAAGTTATTTTTCTCGTCTATTAATAAAGTAATATATTGAAATAATTTAATTACCATTTATTAAATTATATATAATATACATTTTCATCATAATTAATTAATTAACTTATTAAATGTTATAACTTCCTTATTAGAAAATAGCAGACATATTTCCTAAATAAGATTATATATTAATTTAATATTTTATACATTATATTAATTTGTCTTCTATTTAATACATTGTCTACAAGATGATAATATTAAATCCGTCCATCACTACTTACTAATTATTCATATATAATATATACTATAACATAAAGTAGGTAATATATGTATATCAGAAACCAGAGAACATTTATTATGACAGTATTAAAGTGTCTTA
>SSSI01005257.1:0-60053 GCA_004796505.1 Oryzaephilus surinamensis
ATGAATATATTATATATAGTATATACGTATATACTCGAAGTCATAATAAATACAAAATAAAAATGTTGGAAACGAAATACAAAATATAATATTCGAATTGAATAATTTACGAAACTTATTATGTTAAAAGACTGTGCAATATTTTTTCCTGTATTAATCTAAATTATCAAAAAACTTTTAAATCCCATCATACAAGTCAAATTGTTAATATTTACAATGTGAATAAGATAATAAAATGATTTTAGATATAAAGGTAAGCAGAGCCGGCCGAAGGGTAGCGCCAAGTCGGGCAAGGCCCCAGGGCGCTTACGAAAAAGGGGCGCTTCGAGTAGGATTTTTGGGCAATCAATTAGACTTTTCTATTTTAATTAGAGAATTCGCTGATAAAAAGGCAAGAAAAATCAATTTGTATTGGAATGTGACTTATTACATTTCCAAAAAACATGGGTTTCTTTTTTAATTTAAAATAAACAATAAAATTTTTTATATAAAAGGGCGCCTAAAGAGTTTTTGCCCAGGGCGCCGGAAAGGCTAAGGCCGGCTCTGAAGGTAAGCTAAGATTAAACAGTGAATCATATACCTACTCATATAATAATAGAAAAAATAAACATATTCATCAAATAACTGAAACTTTTAGACTTTTTTTCATTAATTTTCACTAATCCTTTTCAAGTCAATTAATGTTCACGAACATTGTAATAGAAACTATATAATTGCTATTATATTTTGTTAGTATTTACCTATAATAAGAATTTCGTGGTTTTTTTTATCAAATAATACTACTTTTGTTAATGGAGATACTTTATTATTACATTGAATTTGTACAAAAAAAATACATTAATTATTTTCGAGTTTTAACACAAAAAGCGAATACTGCACCGACAAGCTGAAAAGTAAATAATAAATATTAAACAGTCAACATTATTTCGCAGATATCTTACTTCAATAATTGCAAAAACAGCTGCAACAGCTCCAATAACTGTTATATTATACTCCAGATTTTCTTTGAAAGCTTCAGCACATCCTTGTTGATAAACAGTTGCGATAGTGCAACCTCCATCGCCTGAGCAGCAGCTATCAGGAATATTAAGAAGACCCCAATATGTATAACTGTCAACACCACAACATTCCCACTAAAGAATATTAACGAATTATTTAGAAAAAAATCTTTTTTTATTGAATTTACGTACGTCTTGTTGCATATTGTCAACCACCTTTATAGCCTCAGCATCATTATCATTTTTAGCTTTGTCGAATAATTTAGTTATGAAGTCTTTAACTTTGTCTTCAAACTGTCCATCACCATTTCTGATAGAAATAAAGGCCAAAATAGCGAGCACCACTTGTATAATGAATAATGTCAATAATATGATTGCGTACTACAATAAACGTGATGATAAAATTTCTGAATAAAATTATAAATGTAGAATATATACCGTTGTCAAGAGACATGAATTTTGTTTAATGGCACCGCAACATCCAAAGAATGAAACTAGGGCTATAAGAACACCCAGTGCGATTGCCAATTGACCGACAGACAGATTATCAAAATCATCCAATCCAGCATTTTCATCATTTAGTAAAAGTACTCCATAAACAATAAATATAATGGAACAGACCTACGTATATGTAAAAACGAATTTAGGCATGAGTAATTTATTGATAAGGTCGACAAACATTTCACCAATATAAATCAATATTTTCCAGTTCATAAATCACTATAATTAATTGTTAATTAAATGTAAATACTTACAAAAATGATAAAATTGAACAGAAATAATACGTATCTGGACAAGCCGCTCAATAAGTCACCGCAACAGCCCATTTTGATGTTTTGTTGTACTGTATATTAAATGAAAATCTAGTAAAAAATATGTGCACAAAATATTATTTTAGCTTTTATACAAAGGCACCAAACTATTGATCAAGATAACAAATTTCCTAATAGGAGATAACAAAAATGACTAATAACAAAGATACGTTTATTTACGATATATAATAATATACGTATTACAAATTACAGGTATATATAAGTGTAATCTCGTTGAATCTATAGAAAAAATAAATAATTTTTCCACAAACTGAAAAAATCATATTCGGATTAAATACATTATACCAATGACTTATTTTAATGTTATTAACAAGTAGAATAAAAGACTTATATGTAAAATCTGCAACAGAAATTCTTAAAAAAGGGATTGATCTAAGCGTGATGATGTACCTTTAGAATAATTAAACCTAATTCAAAATATCCAACACGAGTTGCAATATTTTTCACTAAATTATCTAGTGTTTTCAAACAACCATCAACTGGCACCGGGACTTTTTGCATACATTTTGTTTCGTTTCCGTAAACACCGCAACAATTTAACTACAAAAAATCCATCAAGTTGAATTTTAACTATTTATTAAAATATATTAAAACATATATTCGTGTATAATACAATATAATTGGTGCTCCAAAAACAATGTACAGATTTAAAGGTTCCTAGAAGCCGGGTTTAAGTATTTACAACTGAAAAGAGATAATAAAATGTTTACAGGAATTTATACAGTGTAAACAATTAGCAAAGATTAAATATTGAAATAGTTATTAATAGTAAAAAATATTGCTTATGAACTCACATGACGCTCGACGTAATTTAAAGCAGTCGAATTTGCCGATTCTTCCATTAATCGTTTTTGCTCATCATGTAATCCATCCATATTTGCAAATGCAACAATAGAAACAGTTAAATGCAAACCCAATATTACCAATAAAATTATAATATACTGAAAATATACGATTAAAATGATGCAACTTAATTAAATGCATAATATATACAAGTATCATTAGATTTTTGTTTGAACTTCTTGCACAAAAACATCCAATAGTGGATAAAATAAAACTAATAGCACCAAGAACTATAATGAGGACGGGTAAATTTAAAAATTCCCAACTAAGAAAATATTTCGGCCAACATAATTCATCTATATAGATAATACCAAGAATTACAAGTGTAATACTTAATATCTGTAAAAGTTACGATTACGTAATTACAAAAAATTGTTTCATTCTATTATCTTACACCAAATAAAACATTAAACACAATTAAAATAGCACGTAAAACACTTTCATTTGGTATAAATTTCATTTTTTATGACTGGCGTATGAAATTCAATCTCGGCAAATTTAACAAGACTATAATACATTGCTTTAAAAAAAATATACATCAGATAAGATAAATTTAACACATACACAACATGAGTGAATTGTTTTGCTTATTAATTAAACTTGTGTACATGTTCATTTACATTTTAATTAGCACTATCAATGAGGCACAAACCACAAACACTAATCAATGTTTACATCGCACTTTTCGGATAAAAATCACAAATCACATTGATTTTATAATTTACTCACATTTGTTATTTGTTGTTTGAATTCCCAGAACAGCTACTGTAATTATGTTGAAGGCAATATCATAATTTAGTAATTATACATATTAATACACCGAACAGGATATTATTAGTCTTTTGTATTTAAATGTATAACAAAATACGTAAATAATAACACATTCATTAAAAAATAAACAACAACAAAAAGAATTTAACTTTTTACTGGACCTTCTCTGAATGCTAAAGCCGTGACTGCTTTCTGATGGCCAGCATATTCTCGTTCCCTAGCACCGGTTTTAACGTTCCACAATTTGGCTAAACCATCCGAAGATGCTGTGAAAATATATTGCGAATCAGCACTAAATGCAGCATCCCAAACCCATCTTTGGCTTTCTTGTTTCAGTTCGTGTAATAATTGAAAGTTTAATGTGTCCCAAATTTTTGCTGTTTGGTCCGCTGAAGTAGTTGCCAAATACCTAAAGACAAGCAATTAGTTTAAGACATTTAAATAGTTTTTGCACGTACTGTCCATCCGGACTGAAAATACACTTTAAAGCGTATCTGTCGTGGGCGACAAACGAATTTTTCGGCTGCATTTTCGTCGGCATATCAGCAACACCACTTTCTAAACTCCAAATATAACATCTGCCCTTATTATTAACACTTGCCATATGTTTTCCCTGGCGATCGATGTCGATATCGAGAATCATAGCATCACTTTCTGGAATCTTCAAGCAAAATTTAATAAAACATGGACTTGTGAATGGTGTAATAACTTCTTACAAGTTGTTCGTTATTATCTGTTCTAAGATCCCATCTGTAGATGACTCCATTCTGATCACCAACAAATAATTCCACTTGATTTGGATGCAAACAAACGCACGTTACTGGTGCTTGTACTTCGAATAACTTTACAGCTTGGTTACTGGCATTTCGTGAACGTAAATCCCAGATTCGGGCACGACAATCCTCGCCGCCGCTGTACATCCATTTACCTTGTTCTTGAAAACCGATTCCTGTTACGTTCTTTGATGTACCTTCGTAATTTGAGATTGCATTTGGATTGTTTGTTGTTAAATCATACATGTAAATGTGTTGATAACTGGCTGACGCCAACGACAGACGATCGGGTGTTATTTCTAAATCATTTACTTGCTGTAAGACAAATAAATGAACCAGTATTTTGAAAAATTATTGCCATTTACCGATTCTGCATGTTGCATAGTTCTTTGACAAATTCCAGTATGAGTTTGCCATAGCTTTATGGTGTGATCGTATCCACCAGTTGCAAGGATAATTGAATCAGTTTCATTCTTTTCTATAGTCATTATTTTTATTGTTTTATCTTTAATTAGAAATTATAAATAAAATTTGTAGGTTATATTTTTATTTATAGTTTTACAATTTAATGGTTTTATACAACCAACAATTCACATAATCATTACACTTTTGCGGGAACTTTAAATTTCTGTTTCCATAACAACTAAAAAAACTCAAAATGTCTGAATGCTGTACAGTGTTTGTGGAAGCTAATAAGTATTGCCTGAAAATATATGAATATAAGCTGTACTTTTATTTATTTTCTTTGTAGAATTTCGTTGAATGTACAGTTAGATAAAGTTGCGAATGCTGTATTGGCACAAGTTCATTTGCAGCCCGAAAATAATACCGAGACACATCCTAATGCAAATGAAACAGTAAACAAACAACACCACGAACTTAAATCCGAAAATACAAATAAAACTCCATCTAAAGTTCCTCGAAAGCGAATGTTTAGTATGCAAGATAAAATCGTTGTGAAAAAATACTTTATACTGTGGAAGAAACTAATAAATCGTAAACGGGATATGATGAAAATGATCGATCAAAAAGAAAAATTAGATAACTTTATGAAACAGTTGAGAAAGAAAAGGAAAATTGCAGAAACGCATACAGTTAATGAAAAGACAATGCGTGAACGAAGTTCACCAGAAAACAATAAAGAAAAGATTCAATTTGAAAACCGATACAATGCCCAAAAGACAATAATAGAAAAGCAAAAACAAAAACTAGAAGAACAGAATAAAGTAATTGAAGAATTAAAATTGGGTATCATTAGAGAAGATTTATATAAATCGCTCAATAATGTAAAAGTCGATTTACATGAAATATTTAGTAATTGTTCGGAAAGAATCAAACTGCATAAGGTGCATTTAAATTTAAAGGAAAATCGTGAAAAATTTATGATAAATAGTCAAAAAGCACCAAAAATTGTGCAACAAATGGAAGAAAGAGCAATTCAACGTGCACAAAATCGTCAACTAATCTTGGAACGGAAACGTATAATTGAAGAACATAGAAAACGCTTGTTAGAGGAGGCTTTAGAAAAGAAACGCGTATTGGAGGAGGCTGAAAAAAAGAAACATCTTCAATTAATGGCAGAGCGTAGGAAAAGAGAATTAGAATTGGAAAAACTAAGACAATCTAATAAAGAACGTTACATATATAAAATTAAAATTGCCGAAGCTTTCTATAAAAAAATTTTATTGGCACAATCATTTAGAAAATTAGTTTATAATTGCAAGAACAATAAAAATAATTACAATTTAGCGATTCAGCATTACGATTCTGTAATAAAACAGCGATATTATTACAAATGGTTCGACATGGTGGATGATTTGTGGAAATTAAAAGGCGATTTAGCAGATGCTTTATATTCGCATTCACTTTTGAAAAGAGTTATAAAAATCTGGTATGAGGTATGTAATAAATTGTTTAAAGTTAGGGCAATTTATTACAGCATGTACGTATACTTAATTGCATTTTAGTATTATTTTGATGGAGTGCGTTCGATGCAAGTAGCTGAAGATTTGTACGATTTACGTTTAACTAGTAATACGTTTTTAAATTGGAATCGACAAGTCTGTAAAATGATTAATCTAAGAGAAAAACGTTTCGATATTGCCAAAAATCATTACAATAGGAAGCTTTTGGTGCAATATTTTTATCAATGGACAACTTTGCCGGCCGTTATTCAACTAGAAAAAGCCAAAGATTTGAAAAAACGCAAATGGCGTGAACAAGTTTCGAAAATATTGCCAAATTATCGAGCACCTACAGATATTTTTTAAATAAAAGTTTTATTTATACACTGTATGCGATTTTAATCTAAATTTCCACTGAAATTCATTTATGTATTAACAAAACACAGAATAATCAGGTTAAACGTTACTGAATTTTATAAATTTAATGTATGTGGCCAAATTACGCCCAACTGAAACCAATATTAGGTAGCCAGGATCAATATTTCAAGTTAATTAGCTAAATTGCAGTATGTTAAATGAAAACCCAATAATAATTAATAAAATAATTTATTTATGTACAATAAAACGCTAAGAGGTTTAATTGAAAGGGCAGTCGCTGTTGGAATTTGTCCTGACACAGAAAGTTCCTTTTATCCTGAAAGTAAAAGGACAAGATTTTATTGTTCCGACAAGTACGTACACGCTAGTGTTAAATTGAATTGGCATGTAATCTTTTCTAGATAATACTGCTGAATTGATCGTGTAAAAAACAATGTAATTTCTTATTAAATCTTTTACCCGAAGGGTGTGTCCTCGCCCATTGGAATCGACGGTCCGGGTAGAAGGCCCCAATTGTCAGCCGGTTTAGGACATTTCGCCGTACACGGTTGCCCCACGAATTTATTCTTTTTAATAACCGTTTGTGCGAAATAACAAGCACTTTGAAAATGGCTGCATCTTGCTCTCCCTTTCAAAGAAAACAGACACAAATTGAATAACGATAGGGCTGAACGATTAAATGTATACGTACGTAATCGATGGCCCTTACAGCCGGGCTGAAAACGGCCCCCATTAACGCAAAAGTCTACGTGGCCCACTTGGTTCACTTCGCCCAAGAATCCGGCGTTGGTGTGAATAATTTGCACTTGATGAGCATCGTCCTGTGTCAGTTTGAAATATTTAGAGGCATACTGGTCGATTAATGGTCTAGCCGGATCCAGGCCTACATCAAATATTTACTAATGTAAAAAAATTGTGTACCAATTCGGCTGGCAATCGCTTACCAACAATTTTGTGCTGTTTAACGTCCAAATGGTTGCTAACCATGCCGCATATATGTGCACCCAGCGAATGACCAACGCATGTTGTTTTCGTCGCATCACCACCTCCAGACATTATGAAAGCGTACAGTTTTGCAGTACATTGACTAACTAGGCGAGTATTTGATAATGCTGATAAATAGCATGGAAATACTGTTAATGGTTCCCAGTCGATTGTGAATATATTGTAATCACCTCGGGATAAATATGCTGTAGAATATTATTAATTCCATCTTATTAGAAATTCAATACGCAAAATAATGGAAAATATCAGTAGCTTTTGTGTATTGAAGCGTTTTATAAACAATTTTTATTGTTCATAGAAAATTATTAAGCAGATGCAGAACGAGCTTGATTTTGTAGTTAACAAAGCTATTATTATGGAAATTACAACTTATTTACTAGACAATAATGGTTAATTGTTAATAGAATATAAAAGAAAGATGAATTCGAACTTATTCAAGAATTTTTTCCTCTGAGGGCAGTTTTCAATCATAGATAAATCAAAAAAAGCTCTCTTCCAGATATATAATTACGAAGAGGTCCGTTATTATTTTCATGAACGTTTATCCCTTGTTTAGTTTCTAACACCTGCCTTATAAAAACTGTATAATCACTATAATTTTCTAGTTCACTTTATGTAAAATTATTCAATATTGTATCAATTACAAAATAACTGATGGATTTTTTACAAATATGAAATATGCACATATTCGTTTCCGTTCTTTCAAATCTTTAAAGTACAATCATAACTTTCCACTTAAGTAATAGTATAATTACAGATAAATAATTGTTGTAATGACGAAATAGCATTGCAAACACTAACACTTCATCTAATAAATGGTATTGATAAAATTTATGATTATTGAGTTCTTTTATATAAATAATAGGAACATTGACTTGTTATTTTCTCGACGACCATATTGCGATTATTATCTGTACATTTTTTTTTATTGTATAAATAAATAATTTTTATTGCCATCATAAATTTCACACCAAAAATCAGATTAAAGAAGAAAGAATGAAAAAGGAAATAGCCGAAACGTACATTTTCCAACCCTTTTCGTATTATAACAATCTTATATTATTATTTCTATAGTATTTTTCCTGCAGACCGATTTTTATTTATAAATTTTTAATCTCGATATTATTTGTTAAAACCATTTAATTTGAGTGGTGTAGAAAGCTTTGATTAATATATTTGTTCGCATTTTATTGTTCAAAATGGAAAATGTGTAAGTGTACCATTGAAAATTTAGCTGGTTAAGAAAAACAACCCCTTTTCATTATTCTTACAACGCTATTTATTTCTGGATAACGACTTTTCTCTCGTTTCTTTTTTGGCAAATGTGTTGGATTTTTGTTACATTTTTATCTTGATTTATTTAACACTATAAATGGTTTAATGGAAGCCATAAAAGGTGCAGATAATTTATTATTTATACGAGTATACCTACTTTATTAACATTTGCGATTTTCAAGGGGAAATTTAGATTATAAGGACTTGTTTGAAATATTCTCAGTTAATTATATTGTAACAGGGATGAATCAACGTTTAAATTATTATAAAAGTGAATGGATTAATTATATTTAACAAAAGTTTACTGGAACACATAAACAAATTACATATGTATTTGCAATAATTTATGCGATATAAATATAGAGTAGTAAATTTAAAAAATCAAATAAATAAAAATTGATTGAAAACGTAGTTTTAAAATTACGATTATATGTACATAATTTTTAATTATAAATTTTGTGGAAAATAGGAAAATAATTAAAATTAAACATTATTTTAATACGGTTTCAATAAATCACTCAAAAAATATAAACATTTTCATGATTAGTGTTAATATTTCATACGTATACTAAATACATAATATGAGTATTTGTGCAATTTATTATAAATTTAATTAAATATGCAAATTCAATTAAATAATTATTGAAATTGTACCTGAATTTGATATAATCTAGCAAATTGAAATTAACAGACAAAAAAACTAATCAGAAAAAGTTCAAGGGTGTATTTCCTATATTTGTTCAGTAAATACGAATAGAAATTGTTTTAAATTGTAATCTTTTTAATCAGGAAAGAGAGAAATTTATCTCGTTAAACCGATTGAAGCATAACGCATTATGAATTTTTAATTTAAAAACAATATGTCCATTCTCGTATTTGCAATTTTTGTTAAATTTTTAATCGATTGCCAATTATAGACAATTACACGGTCGATTTTTTCAAAAAATACTATGATCGTTTGTGCAGAACAAAAAAGTTTCACATTTTCGCAAATGCTCATTATTTCCGTTTTGGCGATTAAGTTCAAAAATCCACTTTCTCAAACATCATTCTTATTTTTTTTTGTCATTCAGATGAAGATCAAATAATTTGAATAATAATTCGTTCTACATTTAAACGTGTATAAAAGTTCAAATAAATACAAATATTTGGTGCACAAAATATACTTATAAGTTATAACAACAATTTCTTACCGTTTCTTATTAATGTCATCGGCGTTTTACTTTCGGTACCATTGAAACCATGTATAATGATAACGTTTTTCTTTAACGGATCAAAACCGGAATATTTTAACGAATACGGATTTCTTATATCAATTCTTAAACGCTTCTTGCCAGTTTCTCTGAAACGGCGGTTAAACAATTTTCGTAACATATAATTTTAAACAAAAACAACCACTTACGGTTTATATAAATAATATTTAATGTCATTATCTGGGCACATCATGGTCTTTTTTAAAACACACCTCCAATATTTCAAATCAAACATATTCCAAATACTACAACTATCTAAAACACCGCTAATTAGTAAAATTAACACATTTAACGAGCAATTTTTAATTACCTTTCAGTAAAAAACATAAAACTAGAAAAAATATAAACCGGCCACACTGGACCATTTTTTTCTAAAAAAAAGTCGCGCTACCTTTTTAAAGTGAATGTTAAAAAGTTATATTTTAATTATTTGAACATGTTTTTAAATTGCAAATAGCCTTTCATCTCGTCTATTTACACCAACAACAACAACTAAATATACTTGTTACCGTACTAAAGAAGTAGAGTAAATAATATCGGCACACTTTAAACTAACCACACCATCATACTAAATTTGCTGTTGAATGAATTTTGTTCTTCAATGTGCGTTTTACCGTAAACTATTTTAAAAAATGGGTAACGTGTAAGTTACGAAGTGTAATTTTTCATTAATAATTTAACAAGTGAATTTGTGTATGCAAAATTGTGCTTTCTAATGAAATCTTATTAGAAAAAAACGTACTAACGGAATATTATTTTGAGTTTATTTTAATCTTTACCTACTTTTAACGAGATTGAATGGAATTTTTTGCATCAATAGATGAATAGGCAGTTGTTTTTTATAAAATCTTCTTCAATGTATATTTAAACAAGAAATTGTTTTTGAACTGAAAGTAGATATCTTCGGGCTCCATTTTTTATTTTGGTATTATTAGACGTTTCTCTATGTAAATTTTCAAATTGATTATTTAATAGAGTTTCATTTTGTCCAGTTTTCATTAAAAATATTTTGTTTCACAAAATACAAGGCAGGTAATTAACTTTATTGAACTTCACAAGCTATATTGTTATTAAACTGATGCAAATTAATTACTTGCAACTTCATTTTGGATATGGTGTACGATTTACTCAAAATTAAATTATACTACTATAAAGGTTTTCCATTAACTCATCTAAATGGAATCTGTATTAGTGTGGATGTTTAACATTTCTCATGTTCAACTTTAATATTAACCCTAAGGGTTATTTTACATGAGAATAAATTTTTGTACACTTTGAATATATTTTAACATTGATTCAATAACGAGAAAAATAGATTTATATCATGAATATAATGTTGATGCAGAGTGATTTTCTATTTTAGGGGTCGCGCCGTTTCTATATAAGCTGTGGGGGTAAAATTTTATGAAAAGAAGGGAAACATCACATCTGTGATATGTCTTTTGTGTAAATATAATACACATCGTAATAAAGCAAATAATATACTTTAGAAAAAAATTGCTTATTTCTGGGTCTCAAAGGAACGACGCAAAAAAAATTATGATTACTATTTTATGTTCATGAAATGATCCATCAAAAAATACGAAGCATTTGTTGATTTATGGTAATATTTCAACTTTTTCAAGCAATATCCCCATATATTTGACCTTATTCAATTTCCTTTTACTACAACTATTCGATCCATATATAGAAGACTGTGAACAATTTTTCCAAAAATTTATTTTATATATGAATTGTAGCCAATAAAATCCTACATACAATTTTTTATTCTCTATTATTGTTATACATTTCTATTATATATAAAAGATATATCATGGAAGAAATTTTACATATAAATCGTGTGTCGGTACATCGAAGTCTTTCGATATATACATATACATATATATTTTCCATACGACTTGGTGTGACGAATACAGAAGTAGTTGAAATCCATTGTAATCCGTTCCTGTTCTATATGTAGGATGCTGTTAGATAGTGCATACTCACTTTACCCTACTAAAATCCGTGTCACGCCAACTCTCTTCTGGTCCACACACACACACATCCAACGTGTTCTTGTACACATACGTGTAATCTTCTTGAGAGAAGAAACAGCATCTCAATCGGATGTTGTTGTTGTTGTTGTTGCTCTCTAGCATACCTCGCAAACTTCAAGTATGTGTGTGTGTGACAGAGATGGGCCCATCGGGGTAAATTATGGTCGTTGTCTGAATTTTCGACACCGCAAAGATGCACACCTGTCGACTGGACAATCAGGAAATTACCTGGCTTTTGAGACCCCTTCATCTTCTTACAGTGTTTTTTTTTGGTTCTATGCTGTCCAAACCATCAATATATGGAATATATTTTATTTAACAAAAAAATCTGCATCGAAATTAGATGTGGGAGTCAGCTCATTTTCTTTATACTTGCTGGATAATTTATGTTGGTATGAAAATTCTGGAAAAATGAATAGCATACTCTCTGGTGTAAAATTTTAGAAAATTTACTACTTTGAAAAAATCAATCTCGATTTATTATTTATTGTCCAATGCATGAGTGCTTCTTCTAATTCACTTCTACAATATTTAATAGTTGTAACTAATTACAAGTGGATGCCTCAAGCGAAAAAGAACAATTTTCAAATGTGAAGGTACATAGAAAAGTAAATAAAAGAGTGTAAAACTTTATTTCATGTTGACATTAAGAATTTTTCATTACAACTTGTAAAACTTCCACATAATATGTTGCAAAACTTTTAAAAATATGAATTGCATTCTCCACTGGATTTTGTTTAAAGTAGTTTTGGGCACACATATATAGACACATTTGTATTTTATTAAGGACGATTTTTTACCAGAAACTTACAAAACACCCTTTTGAAAATGGGGCTTCTTTGATTCGTTTCCCAAAAGTTCAATTCAATCCGCTCGATTAGAATTTTCTTTTTTAATTGATTGAAGTGCCATCAGATCTGATTAATGTCGTCCAGCGGATTGATATGGTCTTGTTAACTAGTGCCATCCAAGTACCATTTACCTGTCAATGTTTGATTATTGAGTGCACTCCACCACCATCCACCACCACCACGTCTAATATAAATGGTTGACAATCTAATACCTCGTGTATTCCGGATGAACCTGTCAATGGATACATAAATGTGTGTGTGTGGAGCACCCACCGGCTTCTTCGTCGATGTCGGTATATGTTGATGGGCTCCAATCCGCCCCTGTGTACACGATGATGCGGGGGAGAGAGGAGTACAGCTAGGCGCAAGACAATCTTCCCGGTCAATACTCTAAAACTCCACCAACCGAGAACCGAGAGACTGACTTGGTGGAGTGGAAACAAGCCGACAGAATTCAGCCGACTGCCGCGTGTGTTATGTGTGTCTGCTGGTGTGTCTTTCTGACACATGTGTGAGACTTTTGTGAGCATTAGAAATTTGGACGAAAAAATTTGAATTTCTAGCGCTAATATATTGAACTGAGCGCAATTTTGACGGAACTTTAGGGGCTGTATCGCATATTTATTGTGTGCATTTGATGTTTTACGAACAAATGCGGTTGTAAGAGAGAGTATGTGGTTGTTAAATATTACAACGTGATATGGGAGACCTGTAGACCCATAGAAAAAGGAGGATGAAGAGAAGATCATCTTCGTTGTTGATTACGTTTTGGATATTTTTGTTTGGTTTTGGTGAGTTATCAAAATTTGTCAACAAACAAATGTTTTTACATATTTTTTTGAATAAATTTATCAAAAAATTCGCACAATAGTAGTGCAACTTTCTTGTTTATTTAGTCATTTAAATTTATTTATTTTTCTTATCAAATACAACAAAAGATACGAAATTTGATTCATAAATACAGGAATTGTTTTCTCGTTCGTTTCTCTTGTTATGAAATTATATTTTTTCTATAAGGGTGACATTGTAATTGTATCCTCTGTAGGGTGTAAACTTCATCAACCCTCCCCAAGGATGGCAAAGTTGCCAATTCATTTATCAGTAGACTGTTTTAATGTCAAAAAAAAGAAAAAAATGAAATTGTGTCTCGATTTTATTGTGTTCGACATTAATCTGGGGATTATTTATAAGGTGATTACTATTTTGGGGTTGTTATTGCGGACTAAACATAATCTGCAAACCGGATATATTGCGGTAAAATAAGGTATACAGGTGAAATTCATGTTTTTAATAATGTTAGTTGAATGAAAATAATTTGCTGAAAAATACGACATCAATTATACAATTTTACATTAAATTTTAATTCGTTTCCATTTCGTAAATCTCTAGAGAAAATAATTTTCCGAATTATATTTGTGTGAAATTCATTAAAATTTTGTAAATGCAACAAAACATGTTTGCTTATTAAATGGAACAACTACATAATATTCTAAATGTTTAATATACCTCTTGTTGCATAATAACCGAGCAAATAAATATTACAAAAGATGTGTGTGCCTGTAATAGTGTTGGTGAAGAGACGATTTTCAATTTTTAATTCGCATACAATGCAATTATTTACGTATGTAAAATTGTAAATGGCAAACAACATTTTATATTATTAATAGAATAGAGGACACTAGCCAGAAATCCTGAAATCTAATTAGAATCATTATTCGTTTGGTAATATTAAAATTGTTTTTGCTTGAATAAATTGAAAATATCCGATGAAAATTTATTTATTGCCGCAAAAACTTTTCTTTTAAACTATAAACAACGTTTTCGCAAAGAATGAAAATGTTCCATTTTCCTATAATCTAAAAATTTTTCATTCAAATCAAGATAATACAGTATAGCGAAACATAAATCCGCTTTTCATGAAATCAGGTCAAATGTTTTGTATAAAGAAAAGAAGTTTTATATATTATGCACGTCATTGCATTTCAAGTATTTAATTTTCATATTTTTAATATTCTTTTACATACATAGTTGCAGTTATTTGTATTTCTTTATTTATGGATTTTATATATTCGTACTTATATTCAGAAATACTTATATAAAAATTCCAGTTTATTGTATGTACTTATAAATTTTACGAGAACGAAATTAAATTGTACTGTTTTATTTTAAATTAACTTGAAAACTACTAAAAATGGCGTTGAGATGCATAAAAACATATTTTCAAAGTTCATTAAAACGCTCCTCATCTATAAACAAGGAAATTGTTTCTTAGGAAACTGTGTTAAAAATAAAACTAGCAACATTTCGCCAAAATTATTCCGATTTATATGTTAATTCAAACTTTGAAATTTGTATATTTTGATGTTGATGATTCTTTTACTCTTCAAAATGAGTTTTTATAAAAGACATGCATATATAAACAAAATACTGGTAAATCGTATAAATATAAAATATAGTGACGACAGAAAGAAATGTTATTCACTTAAAAATTTTTTGGACGCCATCCAAAAAAATAACGTATTATCCTTTTCTCGTACAACTTCAATTTAAATAAGCCGTCTCATTTTTTTTCTAAATGTCCAAGTGAGGCTTTTTGTTGTTGTTATATGATTTTGATTAATGTATTCAAATTAGGAGCTTTGGAACGAAGATGGACGCGAACAAAAGTCAATATTTGGTCCTATTCATTTTTTTCTTCTTCAACTTTTAGATTGTTTCAAATATGAGTAATGGCCCGTTTTTTTCATTAAATTGTTGTAGCTTATGTTAGTTAATTAATTAAAGAACACTATATATATAAATAGGGGATGAGAAGATTTTTTTTGGTTTATTTTTTGTGCGCTCCATAAATTTTATTCTACCCTTTATTTACAAATGATAAATTTTTTATTTATATAAAAAATGTAATATTTTTTTATTGTTGAAATAAAAATGTTCTATGTATAATAATACGTTTATTGTCTTATGTGGGCCCCACTTGTTCTTTTGTCTTTGCGGTTCAAACTGTCAATCAATAAACTGATTCCTTCTTTGTTTTGATTGTTCAACACACACTAACTATCCATTGCTAAACATTTCTTCATATTTGACACCTGATGAACTGTCTTATCAAAATGTCCATCTGGATTTGACGTATTCTAATACAAGACTTTATCCAAATATAGGCTTTTGCGTACCACTCAAATAAATTTTAATTTATTATCAGCCCATTTTATCCCATGTTTTTGTTCTCGTAACAATTTACTGAAAATCAGTCAGTGTCAAAATCTCCCAATTTTGATCCCCCTTTA
Source organism: Oryzaephilus surinamensis (assembly GCA_004796505.1). NCBI lineage: Eukaryota > Metazoa > Arthropoda > Insecta > Coleoptera > Silvanidae > Oryzaephilus > Oryzaephilus surinamensis. Next base: position 16,211 of record SSSI01005257.1, read on the forward strand.
TTATCGATATTAATGTTGGCCCCATTTTAAGTATATTTTATACCATCAGATATATTCGTTTGCACGAAAACAAAAAAAAAAACAGATTTATTTCAAAGAGTTTTATATTATTTATTAAGTTTGCGTTTTCCATTAAAATCAACAAACATGAAAACTATATTCGAGAATAGCGGAAAATCTATGATGTAATTTACCTTTTTACTTTTTTGTTGGTTGCGACCATTCCATCGACATATTCACTTGGGAAAACAAATATTTATTTTCTGCAGGTAAACGATAGATTGTACAAACCCGAAATTTGTTTTCTAACTGTATATAGTACATATATATTGTTTTAACTTCGATTATTTGTTTAGCAAAAGACGCCCTACTAATTTACTACCCTATTTATAACAGAGGCAACACAATTTACATAAAAATATGAATTTTTCAAAAGAAAATGTATCAAGAGCTGGAATTAAAATAAAAAAAGTGCGATATGAAAGAGAATTTATTATGAGGATTATCTTTTCTTTTTTATTTTTAAAACAAGCTTTCATGTATATGTTCATCTAATTTATTTATGAATAAATAATAATTTCTGGCATATGCAAATTTATCGACAGGTGGGTACATGCACCAGAGGGTCTAAATGGGTTAAATTTCATCTCAAATTGCAAATGCATCCCCAGTGTCCAGTATTAATGCCCACAGTGGTAATTAAATTCACATGTTTTAAAGAATTTTTTCTGACCTACACCACAGAATGTCCCAAATTTTTAAATTATGCATTTAATAAAGTAACGTTAATTGTAAAAAGTTGTCAGCAAAAAAAATACCGCGTCCACTTGGCAGAGTTTCAGTTTCAGTTGTGGGACAGCCATTGATTTCTCGCCTGAAATCACTTAAAACGAACCATCAGACCAACAAGAATTACATTTCACACAAATAGATTTTTCATTTAATTTTCAAAGTGGATTTCATTGTAAGTAAATATATATATTGGTGGATAAAAAAAGGACAAGTATGGCTACAGCGGTTTTCGAACTCAAAAAAAATGTTGCTGTAAGCAGAAAAGACGCAAAAGACATGTGAAAGACAGTAGCCATTTATTATGCATAAATTTCTAATAAACATTCACATAGTAATCGTTCTATTAATAAGTTTTGTGTGGGATGAGTTCAAAGGAGATCTCAATTAAGGCCTTGGTTTACCAACGCGTAGACCTGTAGCACTACTGCACTAATTGGTCAATATATGATTTATTAAGCAAGTACAGGGTGTATAATAAGGCATATTTTGTTATAATTTATTGTTCTGCATGTTTCTTGAACATGCTTTTCATGAAAATGTAAATTACTCTCAAGTCAAAAGACTAAAAGGGCCACCTCATGAAAACAATTATACGAAAGAAGAGAGTTCGTAAACAAAATTAAAAACTGGCCTTTTTATGGAATCTAATTTCACCCCCATTCTTAAGAAATGATCAAACCGTCAGAAAAGGATGACAGTAAATTAGTTGCAGGTATTGAATTTCTGCTGAGACAATTGTAAAATGAAAAAAATCAAAATGTTAAAATTAAATGTTCGCTCGAATGAAAATTATTCAACGCGAGAATAATTCAACCTCATTTCTTCCCTTTTTTGCGGTTAAATCGATAATTGTATGGGGTGTATGTGTGCCTACACTTAATCCAAACATTTCACGGTCCAATTATAAATGAGGTACATTATGATTCCGCAGAAGCAAATAACTTCTTCACACTATATAGGTATATACTTTGGCTAAGAAAATTACGAATGAAATTCCATAATGAATACCTAATGTAAATCGAATGAAAAGATATAATAAAGTAATTTTCTACTACAATTGAGTTTGGGGTTAAGTACAGTAGGGGAAAAATGGTGAACTTGTAATTGAAAATTGGAAAAAGTTATGTAAAATTCAAATGAAATCAAATTTATTTCAAAAGGTATTTCTGTTTAATACTTTCTCGTATATACGTGTTCAAAGTTTCAAAATTAATTTTATATTTCCTTTTCATCATACAAATTATAACATGTAACATCGATCAGCCAATTAGACATCAAACTCTTCACCATAATAAGGTTTAATTTAATTTTGGTTGGAAATGGACCAAAAGGGTCCGAATCCATTAAATCATTAAAATTCTACGTAATTTTCAGAAGTTTTCCTTTGAAAATGTTCAACAACATCATACATATTTTGTTCGTAAAACTATATAGAAATTTTTCATAATTTCTTACAGTTTATTTGCTTTTTGTTATTGCTATCGTAATAAAACGAATTTAATTGAATTTCGACTTAATTGCATTTTTGCTCATTTCATTTTACTTGCAGTAAATTGTCGATTGAAATATGTATTTTTAGAGGAAATACGCCAATTCTTTGATCATTTTTCAATAAACCGATGAAATGGCCTCAATAATGGCTGAATTTTTATAAAATGTTATTAAATTTTTTTAACATGACAAAACGGCCGAAATATATACAGATCTATGTATACATAATTATTGTGATGTAAATTAGAGACTAAATGGACATCCCAATGTCGTACAATTAGTGGCTTTTGTTAATTAAGCCCAGAGTTGACAAAATGGGAGCTTATGACGTCATTACGTTAATTGTAATGAAAATGACAGAATTATGCATGAAGTTTTAGTTTAAAATCCCTTCACGCAAAACATAGGGCCACATACCTATACCCATTTATATACAATAGAATAGATACCACATATACATATATGTATATCGTACTAAAACCATAAATGCATATAAATGCATGCTTTTATGTTAAAATTTGTATATTCCTAAACATTTGGCTCTTTGTGTTGATTAAATCCTATTTGTTGAATAAATTAACTATTGTAGTACACAAATATGCATTTATAGGACTAGTGTTTTATAAAATGTTTCATTAAGCACTTTAGATTTTCTTCTACAATGTTTTCGAAAATGTTAAGTGCATATTTTACTATTTATTGTTTAATGTGGTGTGGTGGGTGGGCTTTTTATGAGCCAACATCTGTCTAAAATAGATTAATAACAAAATTTTTATACACACAAGTGCATTATAAATAGATGCATATAAGAAAATGGCTCAATTATTAATTCACTGTGAAATTTTGATTTTGAACGAGAATAATTCGCTCTGCATGAATTCCAGCATTTGTGTTTTTTGTTCTAGTTTTCTCAAGAAATGTGCGTGTTTTCTTACAATTTACATAATTTACGAAATATACGTGTCATTCAAATCAAAATAATAATACTAAACAAGAGAAAATCTGGTCTAGAATGTCTGCACAGTAATTAACTAAACATAATTATATAAATTTTGTAAATGAAATTCATTTTTGAATACGAAAATATTTTTATTACAACCAATTTGGTTAATTAGTAGTGTTGAATTTGTTGAATGCATGTTAATGTATAAAAACACCTGCATTTAATAATATAAATAATCGAAAATTGTGTAACTGTTGAAAAGCAATCATAAAATTTTATGGCATTTTCAAATTATCGGTCCATTAATATTAAGATATCATAAATTATATACTATAAGAAAATGATTAGAACAAATACAATGAACTTTTTAAAAATTCCATATATCTTAAATGGTATTAATTTACTGTTTTAAATACAATGGGATAATAATAAGGTGCGTTCAAAATAATAAAAACAGCACCATATTATTTGAATGCATATTTTTTAAAGCTTGACCAGATTAAAATGATAATGACATCAAAAAGCCACAAAACGTCATTGAAATATTCACAATTGTTTAAATTGGATATTCATTTTCACGTATTGTGACGACAATTATTATTATAAAGATATCTTTATGGATTGTGGTTTATATTTGACGTATTTAATAATTGAATTAATTATATTCAACAATTAAACATCCAAATATATAATTATATTCGGTCCATTATTCTTATAATTGAAACAGTCGCATAATTGGAGTGCATCGAATTTAATAATAAAAGGGTTTAATGCTAAGTGATGTTTCATTTATTTGAATATCCGTTTTACATAATGTGTATAAAACCTAAAATTGTAATGGCTTACCTATCTATTTAGAATAACAAGTACAATAAATTTTATAGGGACATGTTGAATACAACAACATGAAAATAATGTTCATTTCAAATTCAATACAAAGGCATTACAAATGCATTTGTAATAATGGGAATATACGAATGCATTATATTGGAAAAAAACTATTCAAATCGCTTCTAATGTTACGAGTTTTCTATATTTAAACTTATTTTACATAATATAGTAAAATATAAATTGTTTCAGAGAGTTATAAATAGAAAACGATAAAGTTTTATCGATAATAACTTGTTTAAATAAGATGTTGTAAAATAATGGCAGGTTAAGTTTGTTTGTTATCATAATTTTATTAAAAATACTCAAAAAATCAATGTTAGTGGTTGGATTATAGAAATTCATACGGGAAAATATTTAAACAGGCAGCCGGGCGGGACCGCTACGAATACGACATATTTTGTTTGAAAACTTCTAGAACTTTGTCTAGTTGAAGGTTTTTTTAACACTATTGAAAAATTGAAACCATATATATATATATATACCTATATATATTTTGAAAGTATGTATGTGTATTTGCGTAAAGCGACGGCAACCACTACAGACAAAGCTTCTATTTTAAAATATTTTGTTTGATTTTTTTCAAACAAAATATAATAAAATCGTACTCTAAAACAATAACATGAAAATAGTGAATAATGCGTGTTTATCGGATACAATGAATCTAAAATATAGAAATTTATTCTGACTTTTAACATTTCTATTAAAATTTTCATGGTGGAATTATATGTAAATGACTTTATTTTTCAACTATACACATTTATTTTATTTATACAAAGTAATAAAAATAATATGAAGCCAACAATTACATAAAATATGTTTTATCTAAATTAATTTCATAAAGTTGAGTGTACTGGCAAGTATATAAAATAATTATGCCTTAATCACGAATATACAAGTAGAATAATTAATAAAATTTTATTAGACAGCAGGTATATACATTAATTATATTGAGTTTGTGTAAGAATTTCGAAATGACAAATTTCGCTTTTATAATTCTTAATACGATCGATATATATTGAAGGGGTTGTTTTTCGACTAAGTAGAACGTGAGTGGTTATAAATTATTTATAAATAGGAACTAAAGATATTTATCGGGTAGAAAATAACACCCAAAGATAAGAATTGACAAAAATAGTTGAACAAAAATAGATGAAATAAATTACCACATAAAAGAGCTTCGCCGCAAGAGGTGGTGAAATGCTAGCTTGTAAATTTACACAGATTCCCAAAAAAATACACATAGAACGTATTTACATATAATTTTAATTAAAATTTGCTTAAGTACTGCCCACCCACCAAATTTCTCTAATTACGTAATGAATTAATCTACAAATAGCATCTGATGTCTGGTACTTATTATAACCATTTTAATGCATTAAGCATAATTCTTAAATGAATCATTCATTGCACATGTTATGGTATTGCTTTGTATATCTTTGTATACATAAAATGGTTTAAACAAAACTGGTTATTAGTTGTTGTTTTGTTGGCGCCACATTTGTTTAATTAATCGGTAAACATCAAAAAGTGCTTATACTATATTGGTGGGAATGTTGTACATTTCACCCCATGAAATGGATGATACAGATGCACAGTCGACCAACGCAATGGTGCAATTAGATGGTACAGTCTTGAGCATAATAAATCATTGAGACAGTTATGATGATAGCAACAAATTGTCTGCTACTGTGACTGTTTTCTCTGCGTGTGTTTATATGGCCAACTTTTTCTTAATGCAATTAATAAAATTGTCTTACAATGTTTTACGAAACTTTACAGACGATAAACAACGAAAATGATTACATTTTCACATTTATGCGAAAAATTTCCACACATAACGTTCAAGTTACTGACCCTTTTCAAAAGTTTTGTATTTTTTTTTCATGCTGAAAGCACAAACTGTCAAAATTATTCCACGGTAATACCTCCGCAAGCTTTTTTTAAAAATTTTACTCTGTTGTTTGAAACTCTCATTAAAACAACTGAAACATGTCTTTAAAAGTCAATGTAAAATTTTGTTAACAAAAATAAAAAACGACGGAAAAATGCAGTACATTTTGTGCTGAAAGCAAACTGTCAAAATCGTTTCAGTTTACCAAAGCTAAATATATTCAAGTATTTATTTATGAAAATAAATACCATTTAGAGAATGGTTCCACGTTGAATTTTTAAAGTGTGAATTTAACAACGGCCATATGCAAATTTGACTGTACAAATTTAATTACTGCCCTAATTATTTGTACATTTGAAACGTTTATTCTGCCATTTACAATTAACCGAAATATACAACATAAATAAATTACAGGCGTTTTTTTCTTTTATGTTATGTTTACTAAATTTTTGACCAAACATACATATATGGATTAAACAGTTTTGTCCACATGTAATGTGTGGTTTAATTTAGAATTTGATGACCATAAATCTATACCTATTAGCATAATACAAGAATCCAATTTAAATTTTCTTCTCTCTGGTGTATAACAAACGCATAATATGAACAGATTTCAAAGTTACATTTACATTTAAATATTATGCGTAATTATTCAAATACAATTTCACAGTTCGATGTTATAATCCAGTTCTTTGTGGGCTTTTTTTACTTAGTTATCGGGTTATTAGCTTTATAAGGTGTAAAATGTATTTTATATACACAATCAATTTCTGTGAGGCGCCGATTAGGACTTTATTAAACATTTCAAATATAGGTACCTAAGCACTTTATATATATTTTCCAAACTTATAGGTATTTAAAAAAAATTAATAAAGTCCTAATCGGCGCCTCATAGATTTCTATACGAATATTATACGTTATTATGTGATTTTCAAGTTTGTTGCCATTTATTTGCAATAATATTGTAATTTAAAAAAAAGTTTCCAACAAGATACGTGTTTAACTTTTTAAACAACAAAATGATCGCGTTTTCTTATTAATGAAAAAGTTGTGCTATACTTTGCCGAGATTATTATTTACGATGGTCCCAAATAAAAAAAAAACACAGGCCTCGGTATTAGAATTTGAGAGTTTCATAGTAGAAGAAAAGTTTCCCAAACACTTATTACATTCCAAACTAGAAGGGCTTACGTGGAAATGATAAATGTCTACCAAGTGAAACTAATATTATGATAGTAAGAAGAAATTTATATTGTTCTTGAAAAGAGCGCTACAAACAATCTCGATGCCAGTTTGAGAAGAAAGTGAGCCCTTAAATCATTTTTCCTTCTTTTCTTCTACTCGATGTACTTATACGACTCGTTTTCATCTGTTTACCATAAGATTAATGATTAGTTCTGGACAGGTTATGCTGTTTAGACTGTTGTTATTGTGTAAATGTTAGGAATGAAAAACGAAAATAAAATCTAGATACATGTATATGTAAAATAGTTACATGAAACACTTTTGATATGGAACGGATCAGTGGGTTGCAAACGGAAATGCATATTATATGAGAGGAATTTCATTAAAAATAGAGAAAAATAATTACAAAAGGCGGCAGCAATGAAATACACACCTAAAACGGTTAATTAAGGGCATAGACCCACGGTTTATGAGTGTGTCATAAAAAACACACAGAGTGAAAGAAAATGAGAGAGGGTAGAAAATTCATTAACTTCATGATATCTATTGTTGTACGATAAGTATACGGTGAAAAAGAAAAATAGATGAAAATTGAAACAAAAATAGATTGAATGAATCTTTTGTTTACATTTTACAACATCCAGATTTGCCTTAAAAAAATAACAAAGATTAAAGAATTGCACTTTGTACAAGAACATTTAAATTTATAAGTCAATAGAAATGGTGCTTTTTATAAAAATGAGAGAGGCTGTATGTCGTTACCGAACTTTATTTTCCACTGAACTGGGAAATGATGAATAAATTTCAACTTCACACGGAAAACGACGAAAAAAACTGTTTTAATCTAAATGGAAGATAATAAACTGTGCAATTTTAGCTTTAAGTTTTTATACTGTATATAGACTTGTTTAATAGCATTTTCATGTTAATTGAATTTCGGTTACAAAGTATTTTTATTTGTCATTTTGCAATTTGTTTTCAATATATATAAATCTTGTAATTGAATTTTTATTGGAAGAAATTAAACTTTCGATCAAAACAATAACAACATTGGAAAAAATACTGTGTAAACGCCATTCAAATTTACTTTTATTGTAATAGCAATTCGATATCAATTAAATTTATATTCGTTTTCGTTGGAAATGAAATATAATTATTACATTTCGATAAAATTGTATGTTTAACCATAAACTTTTAATGGCCCCTTTTATTTATTATGTAATGGAAATTATTCTTAAATTGATAACGAGAATGATTAATGACCGTAGGTATTATTTATTTAAAAAAATGTTTGTTGTTTTATTTTTTATCTGTTGTTTATGTTGTTAGTCTTGTCTGGGTTCAAAAGAATTCCCTTAAATCCGCATAATAAATTTGCATTCTACCAGAGACAGTTATTGGACAGTAGCAAAAGGCACACATTAAAATAAACAATAATAAATTAACACGCTTTTACGAAAGAACACCATATAACAAAGATAAATAAGTTGTTCACTAAAGCCGCATTAAAATGTTTAGGGGAAACTGTAGAAATTTGTTAATGTAAATATTAATCCATTTGAAAAAAGTGGCCACAAAATAGCCATTATCATGAAAAACTAACTCAACAACACGTTTACCCATTAAAACTCGTCTTAATGGATTGAAATAATACTATGAGTGGGAAATTGTTCCCAAACTAACCACCATCATCATCATCAGAAAACTAGAACGAATATTCAAGTGGCCGTAAAAATTTAAATACGATAATAAATCATAAAATACATCTAATACATACAAAGAGAGTTGAAAAAGTGAGAGAGACGGTGGGTTTTTTATTGTACATACATTTTTAACAGTGTATTATACACGTGGGGTTTAGAACGTCTTCTTATCACTTCATAGAAGGGTTCCTTTTTTATATATTACAAATATTTGTCAACTGGTACGCGGGAGTACGTCAACCCAACAACAACAACAACACACAGAAAGATAAAAGTCATTATCTACGGTCTTTTCATTTTACAGTAAACCACCCCTTTGCTCTCCTTCGCCACCCTGGAGCACAAAACATCTTCAGTCGATAAATTTGGTAGGCTTTCAGATGCCAACGCCTAAATTCTTTATGGAACACAACGGACCAAAGTTGAAATTTCGATAATCTGTTCAGTTGTTGCTTTGTGTGTGTTAAACATAGGATTTTTTTATTGCTGAGAAAAAAAATATACCGTCGAGGGTGAAGGAATAACAAATTTCTGTTTTGAAATTGTTGAGTTGTAAAAAATAGGGCCAATACGCCTTCAAAACCTGACCCTTAACCAGAAAGTAAAAAAAAAACGCTTTTTATTGGGTAAAAAACGATTTTGAATAAAATTAGGATATTTTATTCCATAATAAATGCCAATTTCTGTTTAATATTTTTAAATTTTATTATATAAACAGATGTTTGAACTTTGAATAGAATCTGAAAAAAATTACCAGTAAATTTCGTATGCTAATTACATATTTCCGCAGATGTAAATATTTTCATAGGTATATAATTGCGTCTTCCGGTACAGATTTATTTTCGTAACATAATCTTGTTTTACATTTTACATTCTTCAGTCGTTCAGAAAAATATGTTGTGTATAGTTAACAGGCGATAAGTATTTTATATGCTTTCATAATCGTCGTATACATTTAAAACACTTATAAAACATTTAACCCTTAATTAATGATCAGCATTTATTGCCATTCATATAAAACACACCTCAATTCGTGCACACATTCTCTTCAAACATAAACCGTACATGTATTTATAACACACCCCATTTTCACACTTGACATTTTATGATTGAGGGCCCCTTCTTCATAATATATATTCCCCATCATTACCATTCCTCTCTTTATAAAGTTGTTTAATGGACTTTATAAGTTAAAATGTTAGTAGAGAAGAAAATTATTATTTTACTATCTGCTGGTGCATTTTGGCACTCTGCAAACCCATTGCTGGTTAATCTGTATCGTGACGAGTTAAAACACCTTGGGAAATTAATGTTCTTCATGGTAAAAGCAATTTTATATGTGTACGTCAAGTGACACTATATTTGCATTCCGAAAACGTCCTTGTGAGATATAATTTCACGACAATGTATCTCAGTTTGGTACTATAATTCCACATATTAGACGTTTTGTTAAAACGTTGACTGCAATAATGGGTTTTCGTCAATGCACGTATAGTTTTTGTTCGTTTTCGTACACAGATTTATGTGTTTTAAAGACGAATAAAAAATGTACAAGCAATTGTCGGTGTGTGCACTTAAACAATCAATCGTTAAAAGTTCAATCGTACGTGTCTAGCAATAGTAAAAGCAATTTCCTATGATGAAATCTTCTCATCTTGTGTTACTTCAACACAAATACGCATTTCCGTCTACACATCGAACAATTAACTGGTAAATATTTGGTATTAATCTTCTATTATAATAAAATATTACGCTACGTTGTTCGATAATTCTGCAAATATTACATTTTCCGCTTAAATTGTTTCTTGTTTTAACAAAGATTATTGTATTTCTCTGTTAATTACCCGTCGAAATTATTAAGCTATGGAAATAATCCCTAAAAATTTTGTTTGCTTTTACAAATTATCAGTAATGATATAGATTCTAGTTTACGCTTTTTTTATTTTCCTATTAATTCCACAAAATGGATGATTGTATTGTTGTTACAGGCTGAAATTCAATTCCATTTAATTTGTAAATCAATTATTTTCTCGTAAAACTACATTATGGGGATTTTGTTACGAAATAGCTATCAAATTGCAATTATAGATTGAATTTAGAAAAAGTTCCATCCCCATTTTTTAGTATTCCATAATAGTGTATCGTAATTTATCATTTAATTATTGATATGACAGTGTAAGGGTGCAGTCTGAGTCATCATAAGGGTACAGGAACACTTAGTCATCATCTATGGTGTAATGCAATCTGCCCTACAAGCTAACATAGAACCCTTCTTAAATTATCTGAAGGACATGTTTTGTCAATATATTTCTATTTTATTGGTACAATTTAAATTTGGATAAGGGAGAAAAGTCGTAAGTAAGAAAAATGACTTTTTAATTAAATATTCTTTCGGATGTTGCGTTAAAATACAGTTTATATCTGAAATTTTGTTAATATATTTGGTTAAATATTTGTGCAACTATTTGCGGTAACCATTTTGCGGCTTTGCCCAAAAATTTTATTCAAATTGAAATATGTGTACACATAAGTAAGCACTGCATGTTATACAATATGTATTTATATACAACATAATATTTACGTGTTCATATTAGAATTATTATGTAATAACTGTAAGGCGGTTGAAAATATTACATTGTACATAAATTGCAATTTTAATGGGAATTTCAGTAAATCAAGCCAGATGATCAGTTGATGTACGATATATACTTCGTTATAATATAAAGTTCGTGTAAATTTGATGGATTCTTTACTACATTTTATTTTTAGAATATCAACAACAGTTCCTATGTTAATTAATTTCGTAACACAAGAACTTTGTTAATGTTCATTTTTTTAAACAATGAAATTTCAACAGTACTAAACCATTTACAACCCCCTTAAGGGCTCAATATGAAAAGGTACAATTTAACATTATGATGGAATTTAGTCCCCACACATACTGTTAGAGTGACAGAAATGGTTGCCATACTCTATTGTCCCCAAAAAGACAAATGATGCGTCTTAGACAATATAGTTTCACCCGCATATTATGTGATTAAATTTTACATAAACAGGATGAAGACAAAACGGCTGTTTGCAACTCTTGGCCAGTTTTGTCTAGTTCATCATTAAGGTCTTGTTTTCATCATCATCAACTGATGCTCGCATCTACCGAAATAAATGACTTAAATAATTGTCTGCCATAGAATAAATGGGACAATAATTTTTTTCACTGAACGAATAAATGAAAGAATAATTTTGAATATGGCGAGGTGTCTTTGTTGGTAAATTAACTTCTTCCTTTTACGTGTGTTGGCCAAATAAAGTGTTCCTTTTAAAGTATGGTACATTCATTTTCTCCACTTTCTTTATTATTATTGTGGCTTAAATGTATATATGAAAAATGGGCGTTATAAAGCACACAAATTTTTATTGCGGTTATTTTCTTTTTTTTATAAAACGGAGAGGGAAAAACAACTGGGCGCTATTTATGCGTGCTACATTAATTAAACTGTGTAAATATGGGGTGCTATAAAAACATTTTTATGTTGGATACATGAAAATTCATTGAATTTTATTATCATGTTAATTCGACTTTAGAATTATACAAAAATATTTGTTGAAAGATCGTATATGTGCTTTTTTTCATAAACTGAAACAATCTCTGTTACAAATTACAGACGTAAAAAAATGTTTTGATGTAAAAGCATGTTATACATTTTTTTCAATATTTGACGTCAAATTGAAATAAAACTGTCGTGAGCTTTTGCTAAAAAAAAAACGGAAATTACCAGTAAGCTTCTTTTGGATCCTTTGAAAGCTTACAGGAAGTATGAAAGTGGTAAATCTGGAACTAAGATTGCTACTTAGTGAAAATTGTTGACTAAAGTGTTTAAGTTTGTGCACATCAGAGATGTTTTAACGAAATTTTTACTCGCTATTCATTTTCCTTTCAAATTTTCATCAAACGAAAACATTCACCATTATTACATATAGAGAATGGAACTATATTACAACTAACAGAAATGCAAATTAATTTTAAGATAAAACAATTTGCACTTCTCATCGATTGCGAAGTTTGTAAATTAAAGTGATCGTTATAGTGAGAACTTGCGCAATTAAATCAATTATTTGGTGAAATAAATTCAACCGTGACACATTTTACCTATTAAATGGTGTGATAAAAAAGGCACCATTAAAATAAAAATAGTTTCAACGATGCTATTATAAAAGAAGCTTTACAACTTGATGTATCTATTAACACTTGGATGGATCTTAAGCAGAAGGAATCTATTACCTACTAAACTACAACTATAATACAGAAATATCTACTGAAAAAATTGTATAAATGACTTTTAAACCACGTAATAAGGTTTACTTTTATTAGGGACATTTATTTTGAGTGTCGTTCAAGATAGTGTAATTACCTTAAAGTGGTTTTATGCCACTAATCTTTACATGTTGAGTAATAATTTCCACGTGCATATTTTATACGTGTAATCTACTTACCAAAATTTTGAAACACCTGTGAAATTTATTATTTTACTTTGATATATATTGCTATATAGATAGTATATATACCTACAACATAATATGAATATAAATGAAGATTCTTAGAGAATTTTTCATGTTTGAATATGAATGTTAATTTTGCTTATAAACATATAACCGGATGAGGTAATTTTCACGTATTATGTATAAAATTTTCTCATTTGTCATTAATTAAATATTAAAAAGGAAATTATTCAGGAATTCATAAGTACAATTTTAGTTCAGTAATTTAAATATTATGTTTTCTAACTAGTGCAACCGGTCAACATTTTAAAAATGTTGTTGTATTACAGGAAACTCGAAAACAATTAATTTAATCAATTACAGAAAGACTCTGTATTTTAATTGCTGATTTTATTTAATTAGCTATTCGTTTCGGCTGTTAATTTCAACGCTTTTATTGCTAATTAATTACCAATCATCATTCTTACACTCGCCTTTTTTCCATGTATATATATGTAAGCATATAATTTAAATTTGTTCCACAAGAGAAGAAAATCCGTTATAATTTCCAACAAAAGGCACACCCATAATAGTGTATAGTGTGATTCAGCAATTTAAAAATTTCTTAACCACCACTATGGGGCTCATTTTGACCCGTTTTTCTGCTTATCTACAAATTCGTTCTCGAATATATAATTCCGATCTTGACATTTTAGCACAATGGCTCCCATTTCTTTTAATTTCGACATTATTCGAAATGTGTCGGCACAGTAATGGCCTTATTTGGTTGAATTTTGTTTCAACTATACATATTTACATTATTATGTTTACGTCAAATTCACTTTGAACTCGTAAAACATGAAATTCCTTTTAGTCTCCATATATGATGGCAATACATCGTTTAGATAAAATCTTTTATAATCATGCTTTTTATTATTTTATTATAGAATCTATTGATGTAACGGTGGTACATGAATTAATTATTGTTAATACAAGTGTTTTACGATGGGAAAATGTTTGTTCACTCTTCAAAATTGTTGTTTCTACATAACAATCATTTTAGTTTTAAATAATAAATGAAATAATGAACTAATTTCAGTAAAATACTGTATTTATTATTCAGTTTCAATTAAAAAACCATTATTGGTATAAATTTTCGTGACGATTTGCTCCATAAACGTAAAATAATCGTAAATTGTAATGTTTATTCAATCATTAATATCGTTGGCGAAAAATTTATGACTTGTTTTATACTTAAGTTAATTAAGTGTGAATGTATAAAAAAACTGGATCATTGAACTTGAACAATTGCACTTAAACATAAATGTGTAATGTGAAAGCTCTCTAACATAAAACGACACAACACGTGGATTTATAAGCTTTACACGTATGAACAAAATTGCAAACACACTCCACTAACCCCCATATAGGCAGGTAGTGTGTGTGAAGCAATAACAATTTTCCATGTTGTAACTCAAATATGTGAGACTTTTCCACTTCCGCCATATTCAAACATAATATATAAATATATGTGTATATGCGTACATATACCGGTAATATACCAACAAAAATAAACTACATAGTATATATTGTATTTGTTGGTACAAAAATATTTTGTACTTGTGTTGAACCGAAATAAAATTATGCAAAATTGTCAACTCTATGTGAATTCAACCAGAATTTATGACTGTTGAATACACGTTTCAGTCTAGGTAAAATTATAGTTTGTTTATTATATAATACATGAGAATAAAAGTGTACTTTTTTTTATTTTTGGTACACGTTTTATATAAAATATCATTATCGGTGTAATAAATTTGGGACCAAGAATTTCGTGCATGGAATTTTTAAATTAACTTGAAACCGAAACAATGTCCAACTTTCTGGTTTACTTTTTAAAACCATTTAAATGTCAACGCCGTAGAAAAATTGGATGATAAACTTCTTATTAAACAACGATAAATAATTAATTAAGATTTAATGTCGATCGCTTGCTGTAAAACCAACTGTTTTTCGCTGGTTCGTTCAATTAAAAAAAGTTATTAACGAAAAGTTTTAACTATGTACATTTATATATCGTGTGTACAATACCGTTACTACATTTTAGCTTTAAGTGCACTTTATGCTCACATTCAGAAGCTTTTAAATAGTTTACTCAAACAATTTAACAATTTGAGCACGTGCACTTGAATGCTTTTTATTTTTGTTTGATAATACGTTTTTCTTGAATAGGTGTAAAACCCACTTAATGGCCGGTATGTATTCATTAAAAGTAAACCTCCAGGCTTTAACAAATAAACCATCTCTAGCATATAGTTTAAAGTTTAAATATATAAGAAAATACCAGTATACACGAGTTGTTTACTTGTTTTAATAGCGAACAATGTTTTACACTTATATTGTAATCCCTTTTTAAAGGGATTTGACAGACTGTTTTGTTTCTAATTAAACTAAAAGCTGAAATTGTTGTTATTTAATGAATGCAGATGTTTACAAATCAAAACAATTAATTTTCTGGTAATTTATGGTAAAATGTTTTTAAGCTTGATGATTTCAAGTAAAGTAATGAAGTAAAATTGTGGTCAAAACAAAGATGTGTGTGTATATTTAATTCATCCAAGTTTTGTATTTATTTAAATTTCAAGAAATTATTATCTTCGAGCGAGAATAATTCTGAAAGCGGTTTTATATTTCTCGGCAGCACACTAATTTGCACGAAAACTAGTTATTATTTTACATAGTATGACTGTTTTACAATAAAACGCAATCTATGTACATATACATGCAAATCGAAACAAGAAAAGGTGTTTCAATTCAACATATTATCGTTGGAATATTTTGTTGCACAAAAAGTCTCTTCCACTATTATACTTATTTATATATATTGAAATATGTAGCTCATAAATTCTCCTATTTAATACAGTTTAAAACTACTTGAACAACTTGCAACTATACATGCATACAACAGCCATTTATTCCTTGCACACACAGAGGCTCTTTTCTTAATACCGGTAATTTTACTTGGAGCGTTATTCATTTTTCACAACTTATGAAACTTCTAATTAAACACTTTGCAACGATAATACCTGTATGGTAGAAGAAAATACACTCGGAGTTTATTCAAAATGTCATATATATTGTGTTTAATAAATTGCTTATATAGTTTTGTTTGTGGGTAGGTATATTCATAAATTGTTCCATGTCTTATTAGTAAATTCAATTAAACGTTCTCTTTATGTTGACATTGATTGATTGACGATCAATGTTCTATTTTTAATTTTCATACACGCTATCAATATAAATCTTCTACGTGTTTTTTCGCTTAATGTTCATTAGTTCATTACTTACCTATATCTAATGATATGAATTCGATATACTTAAATTACCTGTTTTGTCCGTAAACAAAAATATATTTTTAGATTTCCAATACAGTAAATTGTGTTCTCATTTGAGTTTCTCCATCTACCCCCTCGTTTTAAGCATCTGACACAAGTATAATTGAAATATTCTCAAGCTAATTACCCTTCTTGCTATAGAATAGAAAAGGGTTCCCATTCTATAACATCTGTTGTTGTATTTGTACGTCTGCTAATTATATACCACCCACTTACAGGAATATACGTTGATGATATATAAATAAAATAATAAATCATTGAAATTATAGAGTGTATTTTTTTGAAAAATTTATTCATTAAAACATCTGACGCCTTGTAAATTCAATTAAACTGAATGTATTTTTTTTTCTATACAGGTTGTACACATGGTGTGAATGTACACTTTGAAAACAAGGATGGTGGCTTCTTTTTGCGACAATTAGCTAGACAACAATTTGTGCCCACACCAGATTTATCTGGTAGTACATCATCAAGTTCTAGTTCACCATTATCGATAGATCGATTTACAGTATTTCAAAGTTCTCAACCGATATCCGTTCGTGCTACTTATGGCCCATTCAGCACCAAACAAACTGTTCCAGCAAGATATGTAGTACCGGATCCACTGCCTTTGAACACATCAGGTAACGTATAACAAAACCAGCAAGTTACCCCCTAGCTTGTAAATGTAAACACGGTTTTTATTAAAGACACCTATACGTTGTTTTACGGCTTTATTTTTCAATTTCACGTTAGAAATACCTCCCAACATTGGTAATAAAAATGTTTTTGTGCGGTTCTTTTTTCCCCATCTTAGTGTTCAATTTACTTTCCAAACATAGTTTTTTACAACAAAATACTTTTGTACGATTCCAAATTCAATTTAATCTTTCAATTGCAACTAATGAAATTTTTACAACGAGATTATCAATAAAGAAAGAACTTTATTCTTGCAGGACCTGCAATAGATTTACAAGATCAGGCCACGCATCATCTGGACATGTCTGCACATATTGTACGAAATGAAGTACCACGCGATTCACCTGTACTGCGTGTCCTCTTCCATACGGGCACAGATCCGGGCGGTCGTCGACAAATTTTACTAGCCAGACACCATCAGCGTGTCTGCATTGTGTTGCATGCATCGTTGGGCACGAAACAGCCCCTGCATGCTGCCTGCAGTCCGGATGGGGAGGATGGCGTATGTCTTGCACAAATTACAATACCGTCGTCATGGTGGCCGCCGTTACCGTCGCCGGACAAAGATGGCCGTCCTGGTAAATTGACAAAAACGCCGCCACGTCTGTTGCAAGTGTCGTATTCGGTGTTGGAGCCGTGGCCCGATGAGGGTGAGGGCTGCCATCCGAAGATGCAGGTGCAGCCGTCCGCCGTTTTGGGAATGGTGCCATTAGTGCCCGCCAAGGGGGCTTATAAGGAGTTGCGATTGACGGATGCGATTATGTTATTGGTGCCACATCCACCCCTATTTCCGATGTCTCGAATGCACATTCCCGTCTTTATTGATAGACAGAAAGCAAAGCTTCTGACAGCTATTGTTATAAGGTACACATCTTTTTTTCTGATTTTTGTAGCAATGAAATACTACAAAGAATCAGTTTCCCCTTTCAATACATACCATCCCTTTTTTTCTTCAAGATACAGCACTTAATGATCCATAAAACTAGAATGGACTCTTAAAAGAAAAAGGTAGCATGCATGAAACGAGCTTTAATAAAAAAAACTGCTAGTGAAATATCGATTTTCATTCGTCTATAAATAAAAACTGAAATTTACAAGTACTAATAAATAACAAGGAGTTTTTAATAATTTCCTTTACAATGAAATTAAATTTCCTGTTATGTTATTTGGCCAATATTACTTAGATATATACATATACTATATACGACTGAAATTAATATTGTATTTACGATGAAAATTTTCCCAAACAGCTTGTGAAATAAGGACTTTTCATGGGAAAGAAAATATTTTCGTTAAAAGTTTTTGACAAATACGTTATACCTTCACAAATATTAGATTTTCTTCAAGTTTAATTAAAAACTTGTGCAAACTGCGAGAGTTTGCGACAGATTTTTAACATTTATTAGAATTACGTGTTTGCCTATTACAATTATAATTAAAATTTCTGATGGAACAAATAATTATTCCGAAATGTTTACACAATTTCAATAACGTATACTTTATTCTGCGGGGAATTTACAGTGAAACAAATTTGTTGTTATATTGTAGAACAATTTAAATATATCATTTTAAACAAGAATGTATATGAAATAAGATTGTATTCAAGAAAATAACACTTTATGGCATGAATAATGTAGGTTTGACAAACTTATCTGTCTTTCAAGCATTGCATAATAAGTTTGAAGTGCATCTAAACGAAATCATCTCATAGTTATATGAATTATGCAACATGAATTAATGAATAATAGCCAGAAAATGTGGAAGTTTTTAAACGAAAATATTGTTAAGTAACTCTTTGAATATTAAGCCAACTTAAAAATATTTTAACATATTAAAATGCACACTTTCTTAAAACATAAACCCACAAGATATATATAACGATAGCATCTTAACACTTAAATAATTCCGATAACTTTATAACCAGTTAAAAAGCGCACCTGTACGTCACATAAAATTGTTTTTATACATATATAAATCTTGCATGTAAAAGATTCTGAAAGCAGACAGTTGTTGACGTTCTGGTGGTAGAAAATGTACTTTTTAATTCAAAATTATGTGGTTGTTTGATGTTCCAAGAAGTATATATCAAGTGGAAGCTAGTTTATACATATATATTTAAGATACAATATTACCAGACCAATTGGACTGAAATGTTATCACTACATAGGATAAATAACGGGATTTAAAGTTTCTAGTAATGCCTTTACGAACTTGCTGGTGTGGAAATAGTAATTTAAATCTCAGTTTAGTATTGACGTGTAAATAGATATTTATGGTTTCGTTTTATATACGTTGTTTGAAAAAGTTTTATAGATACAGGAGGCTCAAATGTCTTACAGTTTTTTTGTTAGTAGTTGTTGATGTTCCAACTAGAAAATAAAAGGGAACAAACAAAAATCTATAGTATTAGTTTTATACAAAAACTTACTACTATACAACAATGTGCACGAAAACTAATCATTTATGTCTGTGCATGACTTTTTCTACTCTTTAATAAGAATAAATTCGTTTCTTTTCAAAATAGTCGAAGAAGGTATAATAAAAGAAAATACCAGACAGAATTTTTATTTACTACATATACATATATAGAGAATGTACGAGTGGAAGATTAATCGATCTCAACGCTTAACGACCATCCAACATATTACTGTAGTCTGTGTGACGTACAATCGTTTATATATATGTTTTTGTAATCTTCTGGCATTTATATTAAACCTAAATCATCTAGGACTATAATTTTAATTAATCGGGAGTCGAAAGTGGTAAAAATTGATGACTTCCAATTACGATTGTTGTTAAACTCCCTCGTGACTATTAATTATAACTTTTAACATGTAATCAGTGATGCTGTTCATTATCCATTTCGTAACAAATTTCGTGCAAAAGACATAAATTGTGGACCCCATGTTGTGGTTTCAGAGCTCGTGTAAAGAGTGGAGTCCGTTTGCTGGAAGCTGTATCGAATGGAGTAAGTGTGTGGAACATGACGGTTGACATCAACCCAAAACACACAGGAGCTACAATTACTTTAGTCAGACGAGAGCCTCCAGATACGGAAACCACATCAAATATTGGCGAGTAAGTATATTATACTGTAGTAAATAAACACGCACCTCCTCCCATATACCAGAAATTTGCCTAAATACAACCGAGAAAATGGAAATCCCTTTTACGATTATAGAAACATTGTATGCGTGTGTGAATGTATGTTTTTTTATCCGCTCATAGTGGCCAAATGGCACTTTTGAAAAAATATAAAAAATATTTTAATGTAATGTCGAATAATATCTTTCGCACCATATATACGACCATCCACCAACACAGATAGTCGAGGACAATGCAGAAAGGACGTGAATGGAATTTCAATAGCTATCCTCCAGTTTACAGCATCTGTTCAGTTTCCCTGACACTGGATCCATATAACAGTGTTTGAGCTTTCCTGCTACATAATACTGTCTTGTGTGGTAAGAGTTTTTCTATACTTGTTCAGAATTATCGATAAAAATTAGGCGACAAGATGGTAAATTTATACAGAAAGATAAATTACTATACACATAAATTTTGGACAATTTATTCATTTCATTTTGCGTATAACATAAATTTGTTGTGGCAATTTTTAAAACATGAATACATTTAGCTTTATGGTGTATTTAGTTTTGTGGGTAAAGGAAGAAACATTTTCTTTATTCTGCCATGTTCTGTTCTCATAGGATTACTTTGTGGTTTTGTGGTAGGTGCAGTTCAGAGAATTTAGTCCTTTTTCAGCCATATCACTACAATAAATACTTGTAAAGTTGGAAGTTCACTGTTTTAGGTAAACACAGAGAACACAATGTTAAGCTTACATATAAAACTTTTCGTAATTAAAGTCATATATGAAAATTTATACTACGAATATAGTGGAAAAATCTGTAATTGAATATCTAAAAGTTTAAATTAGTAAATATTCCATTTTCGTTTGTTTCTTTAAATATTTTCGGGCCACTGTCCAATTTAGAACTGTTTCGAACCTATTAAACTAGTCAGAAAACAAATAACACTTTGTGGAAACTTTGGCGTTTCTGAAGAACAACTTCCCTCTAGATTGATTAAGTTATACGACACGACCTTTTATACAAAATCAAAGCTACCCCTTGTTTCTAAGCTGAAAATAATTTGATAATAATGTGATGTATTAAAAGTTCTGTAGGGAAATCCGGTACGGGTTCATAGGCTAGTTAATAATATACTTAATTACATTATATTTTAGTTAATACTGAATTTAGATTAAGATCAGCTCAAGTTCGGTTTTCGATTTACCGCTAATCGACTTTTAATAATGGCTCTTCTTTTTCGCCATTATTGAGTGTAAGACATCTTTTTTCTTAAATATATCAATAAAAAATTACGATCACAAAATTCCAATTGAAAACATCCCTTCACATATTTATTGCTACAAGATTCGCATATGATGGCACAAATAAATATGAGATATGAACTAGTTTCGTATTCTAGTTTTGTGTGTTGAGCTTAGATGAGTTTTGTGAACCCATGTGGTGACTTCCCATGGTTTTCCAATAACTTGAATAAGATGCAATGAACATCTGCTATTGACTAATGCTTTGTCAACATATGATATTACATAAAATGAACTGTGTTACATTTATTTTTTACGAAAAAAGACGATATTCCATTTTCTCTCCCAACACAGGCACTGAATCGTTTATTTCCATCTCTTACATTTTGTCTTGTAATCTAGTTTCGTAAGTAATTATAAAGTTAATTGTAATTCTACTTGTCTAAAGGGATTTTCACGATTGTATTATATATTATGTGGACTTATACTTTCATCTGATAAGGAATTAGTGATGTATACAGATTTTCATTACACATTCTTGTATATAACCCCCGTCAGCGAAATTCCACTTAAACTCCTATTGTATTCTTATGGAAATTAGAAATTTTCATAAATGGAAACATAATAACGTATACCCGAATCTCTAATCGGTTGGAAAATTATTTTCATAAAAAAATTCTTAATTTTTTGTTTGCTTCAGAGTTATGGAATTGTTCACATGGCTGGTTGAAATAACTGAAGATGCATCTGAACTGTATGAGGGTGCTCGAATTGTCTGGACGGCACGTTTCGAACCGCATCAAGACGACGACAATTTGGAAATACATCGAACAGAAGGCAAAAAGTCTACAACACGTTTCGACATACAAAAAGACGATATCCAAGCTGTTGTGCCTATAAGTAAGGTAGGAATGTTCACATTTCTACATAATTATCGGAAATCATATACAGAAAACTAGTTTCCATCACTTTGAAGATTAAATGGTTTAACGAGACCGCAACTTTGATAATTAGTAGCATACACAGATATAAATCAATGAGATAACGAGAAATTCTTTAAATTGATGTTAAACTGAATCTATGACGATGTTAACGATATGTTGACATTGGCTAAATGGCCCATTTGCATGTTGTTTTGATTAAATAAATAATAAACACATGAATATTAAAAGATGATGGTCTATTAGTGTAAACAATAAGACTGTCTAGTTTTGTTTATTTTCGCTACGAAACACAAAGAGAAAAAAACGGGAATAAAATAAAAAGGGGAAATGTTATATTTGTTGTTTTAAAGTATCTGAAATACAATTTTTATTGCTTATTTCATGTTTCCGTGTTTTTATGCCAATATACTTGCTAAAAGATAATAAACAGAACAGTTTTCCAACTAAATACTACACAAAACTGGTATGGGATGCAAATTTGATTTTAAATAACAGACACAATCTTTGTTTTGTCATCAACAAAATTTGTTGGGAGTTTCTATATTATGATGTAATACGCAGCACACAAACAGTTCGATAAAAATCAACAATTTCCATTTGTGTATCGCAGCAAACACAGATAATTTAATACTCGTTCACATGAAATTTATCCAATTCATGGATTATCTTCCATTCTAGGGAAAAAAATTATTATTTTGGTGTAAATTGGAAAAATCATATGCAAATTGTTTTATATGACGACGTATTTTATATGCCATCTCGTACAATTTGGCGTTAACATGCTTAATATTCGTAAACGCATTCCTGCAAACCATTTAACTCGTTTCAACATATTGAATTTTCCAATGAAAAAATAAATGCATTGAATACTGAAAACAATTTTTTCAGTTTTATTTAACTTTGCATTGTATTCGCAAGAACGTTGCAAAATGTATAAAGAATGCACATTTTTCTAGTAACGAATTTATGGACTGTGGAGCATTTTTCACCCTACGTATATACGGGACTTTATCCTGAAAATTTAATGCAAATGATGACAGGTCAAAGATTTGTATATACAATGTGTGAAAATAAAATTCGTTTGGGTAAAAATCTATAAAATTCACAACACAACCCTCTTAAATAAATACTTGTTTAACAAAACAAAATTTGATTTATGTATCTTGAATAAATATTTCTTTTTATTGTTACAATAGTGAATTGTTTTTAACACATTAAACTATTCGAATGGAACCATGTTGTATTGCGAAAATATTTGGTTTTGGAGGGATACATCAACAATTCGCCCAAGTGGAAGTTTGTTAGTAAACTAAAATGTATGTAGTATGTAATAAAACCATTATATGGGATTATATATACAAAATAGAGGATTGCGATTTCATTTTGTATATGTAATATAGGAACCAGATACTAGGAAAGTTTAAAACGAGATATGTTTGAAAGTTCTGGTTAAATTAACTTGTTTTAGAAAACCGGAGAGAGCCAAAACTACTCTTGTATTACACATATATTTAAAGAAAAACAAGTTGCAATTTTCTCGATAATATTTCTTTAAAAATGTTTTAAAGCAACACACAGATTTAAACTTTTAATCAAGATAGAAAACGGAAAAAAACTATTTCGGCTATAAATTAAATTGATTAAGCGATTTTGTTCATAAACTAACTTAAATTAGTTTGCTATGCTATGGATTAGTTGCATTTAATCTCACTTTATGTATAAATGTGTTCTGTCCGGTTGCATATTGTAATAAAACTTCCGTATAATATACTGTATGATAAATTTCTTCTCTACCAGTATAAAGTTACTTCGGCTTAAATAAATACTTGTACAATGTAGCCAAGTAAGTATACATTGGTAGTATCTCTTCAAGACTGATATTCCCAAATAAAAGATACATAGGAAATCGTCTTTGAAAAGCCACTTGGTTCTTTGCTATAAATTTAAGAACTACATTTGTGCTGTATGAACATTCTATTTATCCTTCAAATTCAGTTTGGAAATAATACGTTATTTCGTATTATATGAATAGACTCTCATATTGGTGCGGTATTTTATATTTATATGCGTATTAAGTAAACAAGCATTATACAAGAGTGTTTTCAATGACAACGACGAAGAAAAGTAGTTATACGAGCATAAAGTTTTGCTTTATTTCTTTTCCTCTTACTTATTCGTACTCATAAGTCTAATTAACTATCAGTGTTTTCGTTTTATTATTTACATTAGGAGTTTCCTTTGTTTCTATTGAAACTAATTAGTTTACTATTTTCGAATCAACTGGTGAACTCCAATTATAATTTATATATTTAGTTGAGCATAACATGTTTTAAATTAAATATGATGCACCAGCAACTTACAATTTTAATTAAAAGACAATGGAAACAATTCACAATAAATGATTTTGCAGTGTTTAATCAATAAAATGCCCTCATCATTATCATGCAGTAAATTATTGATATCAATTTTGCGTTTAATTAATTATTACAGAGGCATCACTGATGACCAGCTCAATATTTTCACATAATTATAAAGGTCATAATAATTTACTATATCAAAATATCGTTCCGTAGTAATTATGTTATTTTATGTTGAATGATTATCGTAAGCATAGTCGTTTGTCTCCTTTTAAAATATGAATGAATTAATTCAAATTGTCTCATTAAATATGTAATTGTGTATATATCAGTGTATATTATTCATTTTATATTCCATCAAAATCTATCAAAAGCTCTATTTTGCTTAATATGTACATACAAGCATTTATTTGAAAATTCTCAGTATACCCAACGATTATGTACGTATATTTACGGAATATTATAATATTTTGATGAGAATGTACATATGTATGAGATGATTTATATTTACAAAACATAACAGCAAACAAACAAAATGTTGAAGAAAATTTACTACCAAACATAACAGATTACAGTTTTGTATGTACGCCTGTTTCGACATTTTTGTTTTTATTTTATTGTACGTTATTGATTTTTCTAACAACTGTATAAAATAATGTAACTGAATTGGGTTAGATTATATTTTAAATTGATTCCAGTTCTATTAATTTGAAAAACAAACTTTATCACTGAAAAATACGATTGCTTCATCCAGTTTTAATCAATAATATAATATATGTTCATTACTAGTAATAATAATTAGTAATGCAATTAATTATTGATATTGACTGACAACAAAATTAATTTATTGTGTATAAATTCCTTTTATTTATAAATTTTGTTTATTCTTTTAAATTAATTTGGTGTTAATCAGAGAGATTTTATTTCGAATACACCCTTTTAATCCCCTCACTGACTGCGAAATTTACAACCAACAACATTAAATTTTCCGTGACATTAAATGAAAAAGATCCCTTAATAATATTTGCTGCGATATAATATTCACAAAGTGATCATTTTATTACATCAAAACGTAATTATTTCGTATATCAAAGTCTTGGTTTTATATTTATTGATTTTCGATATATATACAGTTTTTCCTTCCGACACGATTTCATTGAAAACCGGCCTCGGTATACATTTTTTTATCAGCTTCTCTAATGCGCTTTTCCAACATAATACCTACCCTTACACCATCACCACCACAATAATGGACATGTTGACAGTATGGGCGTTTTTCGGAAAAGCCAACAGCACAAAACAGCAACAAACTAAAAGGGTGTTTGTGTGTATGTGTTTGTTACAATGTGTCGGTATCAGCTTCAAAGAATTTCATTAGAAGCCTTAACTCGCGAAAGGCGTGTGTTTCGCCTTCAATATATGTTTGTGTCGGTATATGTGTGTTAATACTTCCCCGGTATACGGGAACTTTTCGTAAAACATGCTCGTAATAAACAAGAGTACCGGTTATATTAGCTGTATGCCGCCGCTGCCGCCGCCGTCGCTACCACTCTCTTCTATTTAGTTTACAACAACAACTATATTGAAGGGAATAAGTGATGCAAAATTTGTATTGCACCAAAATTTTGTATATATATATTTTATCATAAACGGAAATAGTTAAGAAGCTAAATGAAACGAACTCTTGTTCGTGATCATAATGTGATGAAGAAAATCGTAAATTTTACGCTGGCAAATAAGAACAACAAATTTCGTATTCAAAATTTTATTAAACACGTAAATAGGTATAACGAAATTAAAATATGGTTTCTTTAATTGTTCAGTAAAATGTATAAATAATCTATCTAGTTTATAATACAAGGAAATTTTCAGTAGAAAGGTGATCGAAACTGACAATTTATTGTCGAATTATAATACAGACTTCCTTTTCCATATTTTTCGTCCCCAATAATTTCCTCAGGTCTATCCAGACATCCACAATCGATTGGATTATCCAAAAGATACACATCAATCGTTGTGTCCCTCATTCTTTCCAACACATCATCCGGTATACACTGTATATTGTTGTTGTTCATGTACAATTTACTATTTTCTCTTAATTTATGAAATATTATCGACACAATATTAATGTAATTCTTTTCCAAATGTAAGTAAACTGGCGGCAACATGTCTAGGGCTTCCGGTTCAAAGATACTAATCCGATTATTTATCAAACGTATATCGATCGGTCTCGAACTGCTGCTTGGTCTGATATCTTGAAAAGAATCTTGCGATATTTTTCCTATTTGATTCGAACTGAAATCTAAACGTTGTATACGGGGACAGCCGCGGAATAGGTTGCCACCAACACTAGTCAATTGATTTCGATCTAGATGGACGGATTTTAAGTAGGCCAGTTGTTCGAAGGCACCGTCCTCAATGTATTGGATTTTATTACCAGACAGGTACAAGACTGTTAGGCGTGGTATTGTGTTAAAAATGCCACGTTTGATTTCCGTTAAATTGTTAACGGCCAATGATAGATGGGCTAATTTGGGCACTCTTTCAAAGGCACCAGCCTCGATACGTTCCAGGCCAACACTTATTAACGACAATTCTTCCAAATTCGTAAAATCTTTTATCGAACTTAAACACAATTCACTTACATTGCCTTTTGTTATGTCGATCGTACGATAAGTATCCAATAAGTAAAAACTTGTGCCTTCGATTTTTTCACCATTCCATTTGTTTTGTTTGTGGACCCATGCATCAACTTTTGTTAAAGCCAATAAATTCGTACAGGCCCGAACATATACTAAGCAATTGATTAAAACAAGTAGATTTATTGGTAATTTGTACATTTTTAGCTATATATGGTTATTTGTGCTACTTCTAACACACAACTGGTTGTTGATTTTGTATTAGGTTATTGATGCAATTTTTCGGCTCTGTTTATCAATTCGAATTGATAAACTTTGAACGCAAATCCAATTTAGAGGAATTTTAGGTCATTTGTTTTCTCAATCATTATTATTTAGGTCAATACAAGTATACAGACAAGGATGGAAATGTAATAGAATTGAAAACCAATGAAAATCTGATAAGACACTTTCAAAGAACTAAGAAATGTATAAAGTCAAAGAAGAGACAATCGTACATGATTTATTAAAGTAAATTCTACTTTAAAATTGACTTTGTATGTATGTATTTTATTTTGAAAGCATTTCCAAGAAGAAAATTTTAGTCTGATTATGAAAATGGTGCAAAAGGGCAATTCAATATTTTAATCTTCTCTTTTGTTCCATCTTAATGAGTTTTATTACAAATTACAAAGTCTAATCCGCAAAATGAGTAAAACAAGTTAATTTATTCAATTTTTCTTGTCATCCTATTACAATAACCATAACTTATACGGAGTCGGGGAAAAACTGTGAAGAGTTTGATATCTAGCTTAACAAGTTATATTATTTTTTGAAACTAGATAACAACTTTTAATTACACCATGCATCTGGGATTAATCTAAACCATGATTAATTTAATGCATTTGTGCCATGTAAACGTTTTTAATAAATTTTTAATGAAATTATACTTTCATAAAAAAACACATTGTCATGTTAATGCGCTTAAGTGCATTCATATTAATGCAATATTGAGAATATCTTCTCAATTTGCAATTCATGCATTTAATACAGTTATAAAAGTTATAATTATTTTACTGAAATTGTGAAAGGAGCATTTTACGAAAGCATAATCAAGAAAATGGTGGAATGTTGCGACAATTTCGTTTTCTTCGGGTTTCTTTTTCATGCAAAAACTTCCGCAACATAATTGCCTATATTCATTCACGAATATTATTTTGGAACGAAAATTCTTATCTTAATTTCCACTTTGGACCCTTCTTTTATCCGAGCTCGTTTTCCGACACACCGGAATATTTTTTTTCCATACTTATGTATTTATAAAGGGATTACGTGATAAACAAGCTTGACTGTGCCATTCCAAAAGCAATAATTATTCGTTGTGTACAAATGCGGCACAAGTGTTGGAAAAAAATGAAATAATAACTTATATTTGGCGTCTATAACTTACAACATTGTGTCACTTTAGTGTAATTTCCCTCTTTCTACAAGGAAAACCAATAATTCATATACTTTATCACACAATTTTAAAGGGACGGGTTCGCAATTCCGTTTCGCTTATAACTTTTTATCATTCTTTTTACAGCAAGCTCTCTTTTTTTAGAAGTCATCATCCTCTTTTCGGTGTGCGCCAATTTTATTATCTCATAACTTTCGGCACCATCAAAACTATCAACGTATGAGATGATGCGTCCAATAACTTCTTATTTTTAAGTAAAAAACGGAAATTTGATTACTGTTGAATAGAAAATCCCTCTTTAATGTAATTCTCATTCTATTTGAAAAAAACAACTGCTTTTATCCAATATTCCATTCCTTGACAAGTTGTCTCTGCTTCCATTGATCCTATGTGGAATTTTCTTAAAAAATCAAATATCTCCCAACCACTGAACCGATTAAAGATTAAGCACGTCTTCTTATAAAAATGGATATTCGATTTCAAGTGATTTTTCACATCGCAAACACACCAAAAATGGCTTAAAGCACCATTTATCTTCGCGTTTATTGCAATAAATGTTAAATAAAACTCGATTTTTGGTGCATGTAGTGCAGAAATTACTAAACATGGAATATGTATGCATTTTTACCATCAGATTGCAAAAAAGGGATTTCCGGATACATAAAAAGTGGAATTTGCAACGGAAACTCTTTCGTCTCCAGACTACAAAGTACAACCCCAATTTCCAACAATTTGAACGTGCCCATAAAATGTTATACGTTGAGAATTATAATAATATTTGAGTGTTATATGTTGGGCGTTTGGTAAGATTCGCCAAGAGTTAATCAGTCGATTGGGTGAAAAATCAAACCCTTAGGGGTGAATTATGTCCGTGATGGATAGGAAAATCAATAGAAGCCAACCTTACTGTCTTTCTACCAATAATTAGATAGAAGCCATGTGTGGAGAAATGACCGACAAGGGTCCTAAAAAATGATTAGGGGAAGATTGAAATGGCGTTGAATTGTTTTATGTGCCTTTTTCAGCCATATAAAATATTTTTTTATTCTTCTATACGATCGTTAACAAGAAAATATTGCTGTATTTAATTAAAAATAGTTGATGACATGTTATGGAGTCGACAAACTTCGTTACAACTTGCACAGGACCATTTCTTCTTATTCAGAAGCTTAATTAAAAACCAACATTTCACAATAAAAATATAACTTTGTACATGTTTTTAATAATTAAAAAAACAGTGCGGTTGTTGAGTAAATGTATGCTTTGTTAATTAAATATATAGTAGAACGAACACATTACACTAACATAATAATCTTTTAAAGTATTTATATAAAATAAAGTTTACAGAACTTTTTCTCAGTTCATTATATAAGTACATCTTTGGCATTTTATCTAACGACAAAATGGACAAAAACGTACAGAACAGAAAGAAAGAAAAACTGTAATTAACGAAGCTTCTCAAAGCTATCTTGTGTCGGCATTTTTAAGGCATTACAAGTTTTTGCAGTAAAGTTTAAAACATCACTCTTGACTTGTGCTCTTTTTTTCGCATTTTAATTGTTCTTTTATCTTTCACCACTATTTGCCATTACTTTCATAAAACTTTTCATCAACAAACAAACATAAGTTTAAAAAGTTAAGAAATTTTCACATCTCTAAACTGTTTAATTATATGCAGGAAAAGTTTTGTTGCTAATATTAACATATTTTTGGTAGTGTATTATTTGAGTGAATAATTTTAGTAAATTAATGTAAATATAATACCAGTAAAGCTGTTTTTATTTTCCGTATAGCTTTATTAGAAATGCAAACGATGTTCACAATGAAGGCGGTGTGAATTTAGAAAATTTTCATTTTATTTTTTTATGTTCCTTTCTTTTGAATCATTTTATAATAAATCCAACACGTACACTGGATTTTATGTAAGCTTTTCTTATTATTCTTGGACTGTATTTCAGTGTTTATGTCTCAGACAGATTAAAATTTATTGCCTTCACATAAATTCATAATGAGAAATGGTTTGTTCACAATATGAAGGAAAAAATCCTCTAACATGTACTATTTTCAACAAAATGTCAAAAGACTATACATTTTTAAATATATTAAACAAATATTTGTATCGAAAACAGTTTTCTTGTTCACTTTGAATCTTATTACAGTAAAGCTTTGGAAGACAAGCAGGCAAGACAAGACAATTTTTATTAAATATTTGCCGGGCAGATGTTTTCTTACAACTTTTATCTTTAATTCCAAAGTCGACCCTTATAATTCCCGTATTAGCGTGAATTTAAATGTAGAAGAGAATACCATTTCAATTATATTATACAGAATAAAATTATATTTGCCATTCCCGACATATTTAATTCCATTTAATTCAATTTGGGTCAAAAGGAGCAAGGAATTATAATAATATTAATATGAAATAATTTATTTCAGTCATATAATAAATTGTAACTCTTTAATATTATTTTTCCACTTCACAAATTCACACAGCATCAGATTTTTTTTCGTTTATTAATCTATAATGAAAATATACCTACAATTCTCTAGAGTGTACGAAATTTTAGTGTTTTCTCCTCGTTTAATTTTAAAAGCAATTTGCGGAAGCTTCGTTTCCATTGTCATTGCTATTAATAAAGTATTATCACCGAAAAAGACCAAAAACATGGTTTTGCTCCTAAACCATATAAATGTGCAAAATATGTTAAGAATGGATAATGAAATTGAAAAAATGCTTATAATATTTATAAGAGACATAATGATACCTTGAGAAATATAATATGCAGACTTTTTCGCATGACAGAGTCTTTTGGTGTTTAGTTAAACGTGATTTTTAATAAAATGTTTCCTCCTACACAACATCAGTTAAAGGAAAGACATGAGAAAAAATTAAATTGTCTTTCAGAAACAGTAATCTTCCCATATCACATGTAGAAATACGAACATGATATGTATGTGAATTAAAAACGTATATTTATTACTTTTTCTTCTTCAGGGAAAAAAGAATACAACACGTCAGCATCGCTTGAAGTTAATATTGTATCATTAAAATGCTGCTTGATAGGTTTTGCATGTAATTCATGTATAATTGATATATTTTTGCAAAAATTGTTAATGAAATGGGCATCCTGCCAAATAAATAATGTATGTATGGCATTATCATTTTTCTTTGGAAATAAAATCCGTTGATTTATGACAAAAACTAAAAATAAATTATTCAAAACACTTAAGAGGAAAAAGACGAAATGAGGGTAATCGCATAGAAGAAATAAGGAAGTCAAAGTGACATTGAAATTTTTATTTAAATATTTGCGCCCACATTCACCACCCCCATTTTTTTATGAAATATATAGATCTTTTATGTGTTCGGTTTTAATTATTTTTGCTGAATAGAACAATAGCAACTCAAAATCTTTTCATTAATCTAATATAAAATAAGAATAGAAGACAATTTGCTCTGATAAATGTTATTTAATTCGTCGATAAAACTGTGGAAAGTAATTTCAATAGAACTTTTATTAACCGTCGTCTTTTTTGGTCTCATAATGAAATGCAAATTTATTGCTTTGTCTTCCATAGTCCATATGAGAGTATTTTGTTTCACCAGACTAATGTAAAGAATAGTATTTGCTTAAAACTTTACTAAACAAATACATTTCAACTGTTACCAGATGAGACAGCTGGAAAATTAACTTAATTCCAACTGAAAAGAGAACTTTTTAAAAAAAATGTTTATTTGACGTGTTAAGGAAATGGAAAAATTGAACATGAAACCCTTTTGTGACAAAATAATCGATATTAGGGTTAAACCAACAAAGAAATGAAAGTAATTCACTTGATACCATTTTTGCATAGGTAGTAGTCTTCTAAAATAGCTACATAATAGAGCTTCAGTCCATGAACTGGTGGAAAAACGTGATACTATTATAGATTTGCCTACTTTTTTTCCACCTATACTGTGATTTGAATTTAAATGTAAAACTAGGGGATTACTCGAAGAAGATCAACGTTAAAATACCTAATTTAATCTAAGTTTTTGAATGAGAATATTTAATAAATGTCGCCTTTTAACTACTAGTACAGACCTTCATTAACTATGCCTTATTTTCACTATTGTGTGTTGTATTAATTCTGTATTCCCTTGAGGAAAATTTCATATAAACACAAAGAACAATATTGCTATATTTAGAAATGTAATTTTATCTTTAAGTCCTTTGAGAATGGCACTCTACAAAATTTGCGCATATCGTAACAATTTTAAATGGTTTATGAAAACATGTTAATTTCCATTTTCGGTTTTAGCCATGTTGACAACATTATGTGTTTTAGCACTCATCTATTACAAAATTATCATTTTATATATATTAAAATGAAGGCATTTTATAACTTTATGTAATAGCTTACTAAAAGCCCCGAATATTTCTTTACAGAATTGGGAAGTGTTGAATACGGCCGTATTAACAGGTCAACAAGTATCACAAGCGATGAAAGTTTTTATAGTATCGCAAGCAGGAAAAGCGGCCGACGTTACATACCAAGCGTCTTGCCATTCAGAAGACGACAGCGTATTAAAGGTAAATGCTATTTAGGTATTTTACTTGTATGCAAACTACATTCCGTTCACTATATCTGTCTACATATTAAACTTGAAATAGGTCATTTATTTGGATGCCACCATACACATTACTATAATTATTACTTGACAACACATGGAATATTTCACTTCTCAGAAATGCTAATTAAAATTACATTATTATCTCCCTTTTACACAATTCACACCGATTTTCAATTTAACATATGCAAATTTGACATGCTAACATTCAGGTATCGTCTTCCTGTGGTTCGGTTTATGTGGATGGAAGTGAGGCTCGTGGTTCCATCAATGGTTCAGTTATCGTTAAATATGGTACGTACACAGGTTTGGCTAAATTCACAGTTTGGATGCCAGAATTTCCATTGGATTTACAAGTTGGCGATACTAGATTGTCTCAATTGAAATCTTGGCGTGTTCCCGACTACCATCCAAGGTAACATTTATAATAAAACTACAAAATATTTGTGAATCTAAATGGGAATTTCAGTTCGACGAAAACACGTAGAAAAAAACGATCATATCTTTGGGGCAATAGTGGTACTGATGATTTGGGCAATATTGTGGAACGTCCAATATGCCGACTAAGATATCAGCAAACACCTGTGGACGTTTATGCTCATTTCATGGCCACTGATCACGATTCTGGTCGCATAACATATCTTATAAATCGCAGAACTTGGCTAAGAGTCACTGATCTAGTGTTGCCCTGGTTAAGAGTTAGTGATCCAAGAATCGCTAGTTTGAATGGACGCATTTTACAAGGCAGAAGTATGGGACGGACAGAAGTTCAAGTATGTGAACATTTTCCGCATTATTCAATTGCTTAAATTTAATTTCGACCTCAGGTATTGTCCCCGATAACAAGCCGAGTGTATGGCGCCAAAGAAATCCGTGTTGGAAATGATAAAGTGGGTCTATCACGATTACTGGTGCAAGTTGTGTCCGGATTACAGTTGAACATCTCCCCAGACAGTTCAATAGAGAATGGATATGTGGCCGAAACAAGTGTTACGAGAAAACTAACCGCCCGCTATCAAGAAGGGCTCCTCGATATTGAATTGGAATTTTCCGATGGCACTAAAACGCCTCTTCGTGATATTTCCGATACAGATTACCATCTAGTTGTTGAAAGCTTAGATCCGGAAGTGGTGGCATTCGCTCCAATGGTGGCTTCACATCATCCTCGCGTTATAGCAGTTGGTGAAGGTAGTGGCGATCTACTTCAAATCACTTTACTGTTGCCAGAGGAATGTCGAACTAGTGGTAGACCGAAAATGAAGTCTTCTGGTCCGTTGTCTTCAGCGGCGGCATCGATTACAGTCGATTTCAGTAGCAGCGATTTATCACATCGACCGGATATTCTTCAGAACGATGGCGGCAGTTATGGAAATTCAAAACGCGATTTTGCTGATTTACAAGACATTTTAAAAGATGATAATTCTCAAGAGCCCAACGTTCAAGCAAGACAATATCAGGGAAATAAGGGCGTATTACGTCATCATCATGCACAGCAGCATTTAACGCCTTTGGAGATTAGTATGTACGTCTTGTTGGCAGCCTTCTGTTGCGCTATTGTGGTAATGTCTTAAATTCGCATTAATTATCGTACGTATTAAATTATTCTTTGTTGATTTAAGGTATTTGTGGTGTCTTGTGTCGTTTATGCATCCAAATTCAAGCCAATGGAGCCTGGTGTGACGGCTGGTGTACGAGCTGCGCCTGTTAATCCAGCCAGTTTAGTGTTGCACCGTGAAAGAAAGCCACGTGAATCAACAACAAATGCCCACGACTGGGTCTGGTTAGGTCGAGCTACTTTGGACAGTTCCAACAGAAATTCAACAGCCACAAATAACAATTCAAACGAAATGCGCATCACAACGAATCCCTTAAATATGAACTATTGTGATCCGGATGATTGTTTGGCAACAAGTTTCAGTAATCCTAGTCATATCGAACTGCCAAGTGGCAGAGTACAACCAACAATAACAACAAATTCAACAGCCGACATAAATTCCAATCGTCAAATCGACAGCAGCACGTATTGTAAGAGCAAAGTTGGTGGAGGGACTAATATTATTGATAATAATGATGATCTGCAAGTTTGGTACGTGGATCTAACTGCTTTCAATTACTAATGATATTTAATCTTTCAATAAACACGATAAAGCTATCGAATGTAAATGTAATTGAATTGTTGAAAGAATTTTGAAACGTTTTCCCATTTTATGTTTTTATGATTGTTATTTATTTTTCTTTGATAAATTCGCTTAATTGAAATAGATGGTACTTTTCCGGAATAATATAGAATATTCGTTATTTTTAAAGGAATAAACCAACTCCGCCACCTCCACTGCCACCGCACGCAGTGCCATTGAAAGCTACCAAAGAAGTGGAGGACGACTACCGTCCTCCAGTGCCTCCACATCGAAATATTGGCGTTACAGCAAGTGGCGGTGAATCGGCATTAACACCAAAAAAACATCACCATCACCATCACCACAGAAACAGCAAAAATCACGATAAAGTGCACGCCAGGACAGCGAGTAGTGGTCAAGATGATGTATTACAACAGCCGACAATGCGGAATGTATTTGAATTTGATGACGAACCGCATGAAAATGAAATAAAGAAAGATAGTGAAGAGAAAGTAAATTTCGTTCAATATCCGAAATCACCAAATTCAAATTGTACGGAATAATACGAATGTATGTAGAGTTTTGCAAGTTAAATAAAAATTCATTGCAGGTAGAAATAGTGCAGAAGTGAAACGAGCAACTATTGTTGGGAATCCAATGTTTAGTGCAGATGATAATAATACAGAAACAGTGAATTCGTCTGATTTGCCTGGATTGGATGATCTTCAGTTAGATATGGACTACGACCAAATTATGCACTATTTCGAGAATCTTAAAGTAAGTACAGATTTCAAACTAAATGAAGCGTGTAGTATTTTCCCTGTAAAAAATTCCCAAAGTCGTATAGCATTTTTGTTTGCATGACAAATACTATAAACCAGTTTTCTCTTACAAAGAAAATTTTACATAAAATTTAAATATTCCACGCGACTTTGGGATTTTTTACAAAAAAAATACTGTATATCAAATTTCGTATCTATAATTAAATTTTGCAGGAATCAAATGCCTGAGTAGAAGAGATCATTGCAAGGATCCGAGATATTTTGCTGTCGTTCAGTGAACAGTACAGAGCTAGTGCTTTGAATGGCAACATTACAAGTCCTGGCCCATTACGAAACAACATAAATGAGAGTTTCGATTACTTCTTCGATCATTTAAGTGAATCGTACGCTTAATATAATAAAATATACAGTACCGTAATTTTTCTATATTAGGGTCAATTAATCAAAGTGGAAGCTTTTGCCTTCTTATATATTCTATCATCGTGTATACCCATTTAATGATATATTAATACGCAAAATGCAAGACTGAATTATAATTATTTTATTGAATAAAAAACTGGGAAAATAAGAGTTGTGGTAGATAAGAGAATGTAATAAAAATATGCGTTTATTTAAACAAATTTCATTTATAAAATCATGTAATATGAACTGGCAATAACGTACTTATTAACAGTTCAATAATAATAAAAGGGTATTTTCGAAAGCACAGCCACGCATTGACTTTGAAGGATTTTTGCAGTGATCATTAATTATATGTAACAGAATATAATCTAGTCAAAACTAACTGATTATAAGCTTTATTTAAAAAATAAAAAGTATTTTATACTAAATATATATCTCTATGGAATAATTGCCATAATAATAATATTATATTTAAAATATAAATTTATTAAAATTATACATATTTTGAAAATAATGCACAAGTTATGGTTCCTGATATTAGTATGCTTTTAAAACGCTTTGTATTTTCAATACTATAACTATTATTTAAATTGCTGTGTATTTACTTCCCCCAATCTTCTTGAAGCACAAAAAAGTTCCAATTCGTAATTAATAATTTTCTTCATAATTAATGTGTATAAAGTTTTCAATTTTGTACAGTTTTTTGTGTAATATATAATTGTGTATATAGTAGATTTGTGTACATTTTCTCCGACTGATATTGACAAAAATATAATTACTATTATTTTGTATGTTTATTTTGAATTTTTTATAAAATGCACAAGGAATTCTGTAATTGTAATACTGTAATAAACCATACATATTATTTGAATGTGTTTAAAGTGAATTTCTGTCATGTATTGAATCTTTTTTGTACAGAAATGAGTAAAATAAATGGACATTAAATGTGAAAGAAATTCACTAATCACTATAAAATTTCCTAATTGGCATGCATAATAATATATTTGTGTATTTTGTATTAATTTAAATTTATCTGTACATACAAGGCAAACACAAAATAGACTGCTTACTTACTCTAAGCTTTATAAAAATCACAAATCATCTAGTCTACAATTGTAGTTTACTACTAAGATATCAGATAACTAAAATTGTGTAAAACAAGTTAATGTTTAGGATGCTTTTTGGAGAGTTATAGGACTATATTTACTAGCACAAATTTGTGGCTTTCTTAGATAACACATTTCACAATTTTCATTTACTAAAACATAATCTTCCAGAACTTTAAATTGCCGCTCCGTAATTTCTTCCTCTTTGTATTAAACTACAGTATTATTATCTTAATTTTCCTACGCAAATTTTCCTTTGTAATTATTTTATCAAATACTTGATATTTAATGTCAGATGAAAACAAAAGTAAGTTTAATTTTCGTCAAAAAAAACTTATATTGGCTTATGAATGTATATATAAAATATAAAATGTTATAATTGTTATTAAATAATATTTAGAACCCTCTACCCCTCAAATAAATATTGTGCTTGATCAAAAATAAAATAAAAAAAGTAACGTAAATGTTAAAAACGACAATGTAGTTTTAAATTAATTATACTCAAATTTAGTGCATTTTATACATAACATTCCCTCCTATAAACAAATTATTTATATTTTCTTTTATTTATTAAACTGATGTATATTTTATTATTTTAAATGATTATTTAATTATCCTTTTAAATAAATACTTAAATAACAAAATTGCGAGAAGGATGGTTTGCTAATAACATATCAAAATTAAATGGAAATTAATTTTTGTATTTGGATACAAATTAATAAAAGGGAATAATAAAGTGTCTTTTTCTTGGTATTAAAAGTTTCTTTCGACGTATTTATGTTCTTGTAGTTTATTATAAACATATTGATGTATTTTGAGTAAACTGATATATGTACAAGTACAACAATGTAAAAGTTACCAAAAAATCAGTAAAAATAGAATATTTGTAATTGAACCTGTTGTTTTATTTATCAAATTAAAAACAAATTTATTTACAAATAAGTATATTTTCCTAAATACCTTAAATCGAAAGGTGACATCCATTTATGACAACCGCCCATATTATTTTGTATTATATATTTCATTGTGTAAGGATTCTGGTTATTTTCCTCTTCCCATTGTTCTCTTTCTTTCATCTTATCGAGAATCTCTTGTGAAACTGCCATTGCTTTAAATGGCATTATGTTCGCCAACTTTTCCAATACATCTTTCACTTCAATATATTCACATTTGCCACCCACTTCAAGAATAACACGTCCTGCTTTAATTGGAGACACGTAATGATCGATGGCACCTTTTCCACCACCCATACGCTGTCCCTGACCCTTTTTAGTCACTGGCTGCCAAGGTGCTTCCACTCGCCAAATAGCAAACATTCGATTATGGTCTAATTTACGTAACATTGTCATACGGGTCATTTCGAAGTGATTCCATTTTAAACGACCACCACCCAGGGCTATTATTCCGTACTGTTTGTGTTGCAAGAAATTGTGTACTGGTTCGGGGCCACGCATTAAACGTAACTTTTTTTGCATTCTTGGAGGCTTTATATTTGGTGGCAGTTGTGGAGTTCTATCAATTACCCTAAGTTTTGGTTTTTCAGGAAATTCGATATCTGAAGAACGAGAAACTGTACATTAAATGGATTTTATAATATTGTGGGGCTTACGATCGTAGTTTGGAGGTGCTGAAAAATTTTTGAAGCCACATTTTTGTAGCAATGTTACTGTGGATCCTAAAATAAATGTCATTATTGTTACTTTTAACAATTTAAAGTAAATTTACCTCTAAAAGCTATTATTTTTAAAGAATTCATTATGAAATTTATGTGTAAAAAGTTGAGGTTAGTTTAATTTTCGACGCAATTGCAGAAACCTGTTGAAAAGTTCTGCGTGAATTTTAGAAAAAGATATCTGTAAATAGATGCGCTTTGAAGCACAAAATTCAAAAATTACAAATGTAAAATTTATAAAATTTATATGGTACATATAAACTGGAAAATTTAATAAACAAAAATAAAATAAACAAAATTGTAAAAAATATATAATGTCTTTATATTTGTATGCATTATACTGCTAACTAGAATAACTTTTTAGAAGTTATTAAATTTTCTAGTTATTTTACGAAGATTTCTTCTCTGGTGGAAATACAACAGGAAATGTACCGATTTCTCTTTGATCATCCCATCTTCTAATCCAATCATTAGGACAAATCGTAGTATATATCTTTTTAAACTGTTCACAAGCTTCATAACTAAAACGTCGACAAAAAATATACACATATCTTTAAAAAGTTAAAACTCACTCTTTCCCTAATAATCTTTGGCATTTAAAATAATCAACATAAGAAGTGAAACACCATTGTGTTGCATGATTGCAATTATAGAATCGTGAATCTGATAAAACCGTTTTAAACTTTGGCTGATCTTCGTCTTCGTCTTTCTTATTACTCATTGTAAATTTTTTAAAAAGAGCTTTAAACCAGTCACAAATAAACATAAATAAATTGAATACAATTGACATGTACTAGAGCAAATTTTCCGATTTAAACGTACTAGATATAACAGTTACATCGTAAACTTGAAAAATTTATACATATAATAGTAATTCCAATAGAAAGAAAGCTGAAAATATATACAATCGGAGATGAACTATAAATAATGCGGTTGTTCTTAAACTGTCACGATTGTCATGGGTTATAAAAGTTTAAAATTTCGTGAGAGCTCCATCAAAAGTTGGCGAATTGTGTACTTAACTTTGTAGCAAGTTACGAGAAATATATTTCACAGAAACCAAAACCATCATCAAACAATATATAACAAAACACTCTCCAACAAATTTCAAATGCTCTACACCTTTATAATAGTCTTCGAAGAAAATTATTTATCGTTGGATCATTAGTAGTAAAGCCAGTGGTATAAAATTAATCAAATAAATCTTATCAGAGAGAGGGAAAGTCTGGTAATAATTTAGATCGAAAAGAAATTAATTGTACATAATTTGTTTATAGGATATTAGTGGCCAGACAGATGGTTATACCTAAACAGTGAAAACGGCTAATAAATCTTAATGAAAATCAATACAAACTTGTCACTCAATCGGACGAGCTAAGCCATTATTTTATACCGGGGGTTGGAATGCAGGAGGGATGAAAAAGGATTCACAACAGGATATCTGTGTCATTGCTTTTGTTTCCATCACTATGATTATTCAGATGCATTAATGTACTGTGTTATTACGTTTTCGACCTGTCAATAATAAACGGAAGAATCATTAATAACACCCAGCAGAATATAAAAAAAGCGGGGGGTGAATATACGAATTCCAATAAACCAATTGTGTAATTATCCGAAGTATACGCTTTGAAAATATTTATAAAAACAACCCCAATGATAATAACAATCCAGCAATAAAAATTTGTTCAAACTAATTTCATGTTATACCATCTATTATTATTTATTCTCGAATGTAAACAATGATTGTTTTAAGTTTAATTAAATATCGAAGAAATAAATACTCAATGCATATTATTTATTTTTGGGGCCTTGAAATACTTCATTTATATTTGTTTATTTAAGATTTGTTCGATTATACGAGTCAATATTCAATATTTATTTAAAATCGCTTTTGAGAGTAATAAAACTTTATGAAAGGAAATGAAAGAAAAAAAATTATTTTTATATTCAGCGTTTCTCTCCGAGTTTTCCCCTTTGAAAATTTTACGTTGAACAGGAACAAAGGGTACTGTTTAAATTGTCATGTTGTATTAAATTAAAAATAATATATACTCATATTTTGATTGGCATGTTTGATGGCCAGAAAAAGGAAATTGACGTGTTTTATATATAAAAATGTGTACATTTTTGTTGGCCACAGTAACACAATTCCTGCATATAAAAATACTGGGAAAAGGTATATAAATTCGTTAGTTCTGTAAGGACTAAAGAGGAATACTGTGCCATGAATAATTCCAAGACACTGACTCAGCAGATGCTCTTCTATATAACCGACTAATTCAATTACAAAGAAGATGAGAACGAACGAACGAGACAATGTTATGTGGAAATATTTTGACCAAAAAACACACCGAGATTTATACGGAAAATTATGCATTCATTTTGGGGTAAAAGCGTGCATTAATAATTGTAATTCGTGTATATTTAGATTAAGTACAATATGTAAGATAGTTTACGTTTAACTAATAGTAATTCCACCTAAATTGATAACAAATCCCGAATTGTTGTTACAGAATAAGGAGTTGTTATTAAGTACAAGCCGTGACATATTTACAGACATTGGCAATATTGTTTACGAAATCTCTTGCATAATACCCCCAAGGGCTGTACACACGTCTAAAACCACCCTACAATATTCAGTTTGTATCGAATAGATATATTTATTGATAGTGGTTCTATTTCACCACAAAACACATTCAATACCTACCTATATAGTGCCTTTTTGATTATGTATTATTAATGGAAATGTTTTTATCATGAAATTTATACCACGCTGAAATAAAATGAAAACATTTCATTTATATATTAAAGTAAATGCACTTAAAATAACAAGAATTTTAACACTGAATTTTCGTATACTGCCGGTTGAAGTTAATTTAAAAAATTCGCCAATAAAATGGATTTATTTTACCATTATTAGATTTTTGATTGGTTTCTACTTTCTATGCGTTATTCATGAAAGCATAAATAAACCGTGCAGAATTTTGGGCCTGTGATGGTCATGTTCAGAGGTGGTAGTTTGTTTGATGTAATAATTAATCAAAATTGAAAGGAATTTTAATTGCATTTATGGAAAGTAGGTAAAATATAAATATTTTGTCTACATTTTATTAAATACGTATTTTTTACGGAAAAAAGTGCATTTATTGTTATTTTAATTAAATTTTGCAAATACTATTTAAAATAAAATCATATTCTGTATAATGCGAAAAGCTTTTTGTTTGTATGGAACATTTAACATTTTTATTATATAACAAATATTTAAAGCCAGACATTTCAGTATATGTATATTTATTAGCTTTTATTGAATTCATTTCGTATTGTTTATGTAAACAGTATTTTCCATTAAAAAGTGGCACATTTTTCGGTGCGTGTTGAAATTCACGTGAAAAACACCACCCTTTAAGATTACGTTTCGGTGGTGGGTGTTTAGGAATCCGAGTTTAATCTACTGCAGGAAATACAAACCGATATAAACACGTCAACATACCTAATACCTATATACCGATTTTATTATATTTTGTGTACATGGAAGAAATCCGAGTTTAATCTACTGCTTGTAAAATATTTACTAGAAAATCGTTCATGCAATGTGTAATTGCTTAATAAATGTAAATTACAAGATTATACAGTTGTTAAAAGTTGGTGAAATATAAAAACTTTTGCATCACGCAGCCCCCAACACATACACACCCCTATATTTGCAATTTTTTCCATCATGAATAACATTTATATTCATCTTTCAACACATACACTAGCATATATAGAAAAATATCTTGAATTCTGATACTGTCGTATATAGTATAGTGCAAGTTATTGGCCTCCATCGTATATATTTGTTTGAACTTGGGTAGCGAAAAGGCATTTCAAAGTCCGCATACACCACATTGATTTATTTGTTGAATCTTGAATGGGATGCAGAAGGAGAAAAGACACGAAAAAAACGAAGAGAGAGGAGCAAATATAATGCCCGCCATCAGTTTTGTGCCA